>CM031572.1:12732108-12794608 GCA_018467065.1 Ephestia elutella
CCTGAACCTGAGAGATGTGAATAGATACTTTAGTACTTAACATACACACTGAAGATTTTTAGAAAATTATGAATAAGTGTGCCGTTGGCACTAATATTATACGGCATAGTAACGTGCTCCTGCCCCGCACGTTATGTGCCCCACAGCACAACCTGACCCGGGGCTTAACCGGGTCAGTTAATCAGCTCCACCGTATCCTGACTATTGGTATAAGTTGGTACAGAGCGACTAGATAGTCACTGAGAATGATAACAGCCCGTGCACTCGGGCAACCGTCCTACAATCGAGACGTATCTGAATATAATGAGTCACAGCTCAATGCGGGTAGCGGGGAACATGACGTTCCGCTGTACGCCACATGTCTCCTTTCTTTTGATGATTTGAATACAGATAAAGGTTTTCTACAATTTTCGTTACCACTCTTATGAAATAAATCCAAAAGTAACCCCTTTACATCAAATTTCAAATTATATACTATCGCAATTCTTAAAGCTGTAACCAATATGTTTCGGTCGACCACTGCTGAGAAGAAACGCCGAAAGAAAACTCATTACAGTATTGGTCGCATTATGCCGCCCTGACATGACATGATTTCTCAATTTTTATTTCTGGTATGTTTTTTCTATATTACTATTATATATTATATTACTTTATAATCACGTGCATGATCAAAAGAACGCGAACAATCTCATAGGATTCATATAAAATATCTGCATCAATAAATTTAAAAAAGATATTATTTACATCTCATGTACATATGGTCAAAAGAATGCGAACAACTTCATAGGAATCATATAAATATCTGCATCAATAAATTCGTTTCGATTCTCATCTCGCAAATTATGGGATCATTAAAATATTCTGCACGCCATTTCCTTCCCGAGAAGTCACTTTAGTTTCTGCCAGATTTTAATTCTCATCATAATCAACATGTCCAATTTTCCCAACATCGGCCACTTATCCTTTTTTCTTCTTCTTTTTTTTTTTAACTTTTCGTTTAATCATACTAAAAATTCTAATTCCTTCATAGCATTCATAGCAAGATCATTGTTAGAGGTAGATACTTGCCAGAATTTGAAAAATTTTAACAACCACACATGTCGGTATATTGTATTTTATTTACTTGCATTTTGATCATATTTTTTATTATTTTTTACGTTGATCAACCCAGTTCACGTTTCGTAGAAATTCGTATTTTATAATAATTACTTACTACAGTTTTCGAAAGATGAACAACGACAACTGTTACAGTGTGTCAAAACTTTGAAGAAATGCCAGAAATACGTTAACTAGTTGTCGCCCGCGGCTTCGCCCACGTGAGTTTCGCTTTAGATACGAAAAAATCTCTCTCTTGGAGCTTTTTCATCAGATGTTCCAGAATCTTCGAATTTTTTATACTGCGTCAGCAGAAAATGCTCATCAGGTTGAACGATTTTTAAGCTACAAGCGCCATTTCCATATATGCTATAGATGTAGTTGGTCTCTTGGAGCTTTTTCATCAGATGTTCTAGATCTTCAATTTTTTATCTGTCGGCAGAAAATGCTCATCAGGTTGTTGAACGATTTTTGTTACGGCACCATTTTCCATATTACTTGCCGCCATAGTTTTAGCTGTTCATGGTTTCTTCACATCAGGTGTTCCAGTTTTTCAAAAATGAATTATAGCCTATATATGGTCATAGGCTTAATAGCTATACAACAAAAAAAGTTTCATTCAAATCCACGTCCAGTAGTTTTTGCGTCAGAAACGCGTACATACATACAGAACAGACAGACAGACAGACAGACAGACAGACAGACAGACAGACAGACTATGAGAGGAAATTCCCAAAAAATTTTTTTGCTTTTACTAATTGTTCTTTTTAGGTCTCCCTCTATCACATTTCAGTCCAAAAGTATTAAATGTACAAGACAAAATATTTTTACTGCTTTATTATATGTATAGATTATTTCGGTCATGAAGTAGACATTTGATACAATTAAGTTCGGCGTAAATTCCCTGGATCTAAACTTAGCCGGAACAGTATATGTAGTGTTCTATAAAAACACACACAAATAAAGGATTTGCTGTTAATAAAGCATGAGTTGCTTATTAGTTAAATCTGTTAAAGCAGCAAAACTAAATTCTAAAATCTAAAATAACAAGCGATATAATGTTTTTTTTTTTTTTTTAATTTATTGTTATGTAGGTACTGATCAAAGGATCTAGTATTGCCATTCAACTTGGCAATTCTGCTAAGGTCTTCTGGGCACCTTTTACCGTGCAAGGCAAAACATCTTGTCAGGACGACATTAAATTTATCCATACCTACTTTAGTTTTATGTTAATGTTTCCCAGTCCAGTGTCAATTTCAATTAATACATTATATTAAAAATAATCATTTATTAAATTGTATGTAATGTACCTACATTAGTTTAATAAAATACATATTTGTTTATGTATTAGCTTAGGAGTGACTATTCTGTATTTTTAAACTTAATTTGGCTTAATAAGTTTTTTGTAACTCTGTCAGTAGCAGGTTCAGAATATATAAGGTATTTTTTGAATGATCTGCATTATACATTCTTTCCAATATACATTATATTTTTAATTACAAACTCCAACAATATGGATTTAAGCTAAGACTGGACGTCTCTAATACTTTTTTATAGCTGCCGGATTAACAATCATTTCTTTTAAACGCCACCTATGTGGAATAGCTGTTAAATTAATAACAGTCGTTACTTTATCCGTTACAGTCACCACCATATACATCGGGAATAGTTGTTAACAGTGGAACTCTTCTTTTGTGTAGGATAGCACACCACTAGACCCAGGCCCATTTAAACAAAACATTTGACCTGACCGAGAAATTAACCTGGACTGTTACATAAGGATGGTTAATGTTATTGTTCCACATTAATACCGATTACTTTATCCACCTTTGTGGATTATTGCTGTTAACAGTCGCTTGTGTGTAGGATGGCACACTACTAGACCCAGGCCGATTCACAAAGATTATTTGACCTGACCGAGAATTTATCCCGGGACCACATACAGAGGTCTCATCATTGTCCTTACACATATTTTATTATTTCAAACGAAAACACATATTGGTTATTCTCAAATTAGATATAAACTTAAATACCTAATTGGAATAACATTTATTCGTAGCACAAAAGTGCACATCAATTTTTCTTTATTCGTTTTATATTGGGTAGTTTTAGTAAATTTAATGCTGACTATGAGCATTTCAACCGTGCAGATTCCGTGTAATTTAATGCTAGCTTTAACAATTCATAATATTTTTTTTTTGTAGCACAAAGTGCACATCAATATTCATTATTTGTTCGTTTTTATTTTCTGGAGTAACTTTAGCAATTTAATGCTCGGTTAAAACGATCCATAATATCGAGATTCATCTGAATTCATACTTTGGTTCACAAAGGGAATTTAGCACTTTTAGCAATTTAATGATGACTTCAGGCAATAAAATTTGCCGAGGTCGATTTTAATGCTGACTTATCAATCCATAATTATGGACTCATAAACAAAGGTACTAAAATACTGTTGGATATTAATGTAAGTAGGAGTATAAAATAGTAAAAATAACATTTAGGTGACACAAATGTATTTAGATATTTTTAACTGCTTTTTCTCTATTTTCAAATGAAATATTGTGTTGTCATTACAACTAACTGATTCATTGCTAACCTCGTCAATGACTTCAAATGGAAAATAATATCTCCTTACTACATCATTACAATTGGAGAATTTTAAATAAACTAAACTATGAATAGTTTTTAAAACAACATTTATGTATGCGGTATATAGTGCATTGAAGAACAGTTAATGTACTTTGTCTCATGCACGTAAACTTGCTTCTTGGGGTACCATTGTGATTAGTGAAGTAAATTAATGTAAAACATATAGAAGGCAACCTGAGTGTACCTTCGTTAATGTAGTTATTATAGCATCAATTAATATCCAGAAATCACAGTTGGGCATAGCCCAGTTACTGTGTATTTGTCAGGACCGAACAATCATACTTAAATCCTTTGTAATAAACCTTAATTTATAAAAGTTTTCAATAATGAGTTCAATTAATTCGCTTTCAATGAAATACCATTTTGTTGTTACAGTGGTAGACTGTAAAATAATAATTGAAGTAAAGTAAATAAATGCTCTACCATTTTTTATGTTGTAGGTTTCCTGGTGGCTTAAACTTAAAGTACATGTTATTGACATGTCTGTCATATTTATGTTGAGAATACGGCTAAGTATTTACTGCCGTATTTTTTTTATCCATTTATTTAGGTACCTATTTTATTTGTTTTACTTGTTTATTTCACATTAAATATACAATACATTTTAGTGTACAATCTTACACTTCTTATACTTCCATACTCGTAGTGATAACTACAGTAAATTATTTTTGAACTTCTAACTGGTCAACTTTGGCCATGTCAGTATTTTAGGTGAAATAGTTGATATATTGGGATACTATTCCTGTGGCGTATTACCTGCATGATAGGCTCTCGACTCAACACACAATAGCAGGCATTCAAATCCATTAGTCTCCAGACAAATTGAATGGGAAAGTGACAGCACCGGTACACAAATTTCATATGTTGTTTTTACAATACTTATTAAAGAAAACAGGGAGACCCGGCACATCAAAACGTTCTTTGAGTCACGCCGAAACCATTGGTAGCAATAACTCGACGCGATTTTGTGTACTTACGGAATTATATCGAAAATTAAACATTCATAACAAAACATTCCCATGATTAGATTAGACTGTCAACTGAGATCTACAGAGTTGGACGTCTGACATTGACAACTAGTGACACACGTTCCGTCTGGGGGTCCTAACAAACCTTTCTTTATCATAAAAAAAATAAGAAATCATGGTAGGTGACTTAAGTTGTAGAATTTTAATTATTCTTCCTTTAAATATCGTCGACTTAGATTATTATAATATTCTAACGAATAAATAAATACCTTATTTAAACATACTAGTTCTTTTTAAAGAATGATTTAAAAGTTGGTTTGACGTAAGCGTCCGAATTAAGCGAAATGGAGCGCGAAACGAGGCGGAATGTCAAAATCGAGTGGAGAGGGATCGGTCTCTCTTTTCCTGGAGAGGCCGCCACGACATCGTAACATGAAAAGCTTGAGCAATTATTAATTCTTTTGGGTTTTTCACTTTCGCCGCCCTCGGCTTCCCGTTGTCATAGGACTAGTAGTTTAACCTATAGGTTTTTAAATCCGCGATACGCGCAAGGACACAGGGGATATTCGCCGGCCACGAAGTTGTCGGGAACAGATGAGCCAAGTTGATATCCACGTGCCCGCCTGGCTATATGAATTGGCGCTTCCTGGAGTGTCCTCCCATCACCGTGGAGGGTGCCGGTGCTTCCCCCGGACCGTGGACCGGCATGCCACGGCGCAGGCCCCTGTCGTCGGCGACCCCGAGGTGCAACACACGGCATCCTAACCTTATTTCCAAAGGCCGCATTGCCGCCTCCGTTCCGATGTCCCTGTAGTGGCTCAGCGCACGCAAACCTTCGGAAGGTTCCAGCCAGCATCTACCATCTCAGCATACAACGGAGCGTCGCAGGAGCACCGCGCCGCTTTGATGTCGCGACCAAAGCGCCGAAGTGCTCGAAACCCAGCGGATCATAACGGTGGAACGGAACGACGTTCTAAGTGCGCACAGACGTTTGTGTACGGACCTGGCCAGGTACCCCTATATTTGGTTTATGTTAACTTTAATTTTTTATTGCGGCAAAGACTTATCAGATTTTGGTATTAGTACAATACAAATTGTGCCCTCGCCCTCTAGAAGCGGCTAGTGTGTGTTATGGAATAAAATGCTATATTCTATCCCAACCATATTGTATTAATGATGTCACCCTGCCCACTTGACTCCCAGGGACTTCAAGGCTTAATAGGACAAGAGGTCCTTCCGTACTTCAAAAGTACGAGGCTCTATCCTGAGCATCATAGTCAATCCGGCTCTCTATAAAGTAGAGTGTTCGTGTATAATCGCACTTGCGCAAGGGATATTAGCCCGTCTTCGCTTCCAAATAGTTGGGGACCCCTGCGCACACACCCACACAATACATTTTTTATTTTTTTTTATTTTTTATACACGACAAATACTCATAATACAAAATGGAAGTTTTGCATTTTCCTTAAAAGATATTTTTAACAAAAATCTTAATCACTGGATTGATTTCAAAATTTATTCCTGCGTTAGCACCTATATATTATTTCTATGTGCAACATACAATTCTACCTCTAAATGGCCCCCTTGCAAAGCTGGGATGGGCCGCCAGTGTTACATAAACAAGTTTTTGCTTTCTGAATATTGTAATCACAGAGAACAACATCTTAATCGACGCATCTATCTATGTTCCGGTCAACCAGAAGCTGTAACGAACTCCACTGGTTAAAATATCATGTATTTTTAGAACCAGACTAATAGGCTATGTATGAAATTTTTTAAAAGCTTGAAAATTTTTTGGTTGTAGGAATAACATTCCTGATTAGCCTGTAAAAATCTTAGAAATTTTATGTTCTACCAATTAATTGTAAAAAAATATTGTTTATAATTCGCTCAAAAATGGCGGAGCTATGGCTGTTAAGGGATCTTTCACATGCCATGAAATTTTTAAAAAATGCAAGTGTCATTTGACATTTGATCAATGATATTTAATGACTGTCATTTCTAAGAATTATGTCATTGTGACGATCACAGTCATTCAAACTGACATAACAAGTGACACTTGCATTTTTTAATATTACATGGCATAGGAAATATCCTTTACAGCCGTAGCTCCGCCATTTGTTGAGCTAATTAAAAACAATATTTTTTTATAATTAATTGGTAGAACAGAAAAATCTAAGATTTTTTAGGTAATCAAGAATGTTATTCCTACAACCAGAAAAAATATTCAAGCGTTTTTAAAAATTTCATACATTACCTATTATTTAAAACTGTCCTTCAATTAAATTTTTTTTTTTTTTTTTTTTGGCGATGTATTTTCTTGCACCTCGGATGGTAGTTTCTTTATGATACTAGTCAACTTTTAACTATTTAGTTAAAATAATTTTTATATTTAGAGACATATCAAGAATATAGTTTCTATAGTTCTTTCTAAAATTTACTTGCACCCTTTTAATTGTTTTAGTACCTATTACTACTTATTTTTTTATTTTACTCTTAGTTCAAATTTTGTGTTTTTTTTTTCCATCACGATATTAATCAATCATATGGAAAAAGTACACTATCGATTAAATATCAGTTAATTATAATAATCTCTCGGAAGTTGGGAACCAGGAAACATGTTTTTTCTAGTTCAGGTACCAGCCGACCACAATCCCTGTTCTGGTTGCACTTAGGTACCTTTATTATATAAAATATCGTCACAATGGACAGTTAAGTTAACCTCATATTAAACATGGTTTAGCATAAAGTACGTTGTTCAGAAACGCAATTATTATGGTAATAGATCAACAGATTGACAAAAGTATCTCAGAAATTGGGTATTAGTTATATGACACAAAGTGAACTGACTTGATTGTGATGAGAAAATAATTATAATATTCCATTTTTATACCTATTTATTTCACTGTTTTATCTATTTTGATAATACCAAAGGTATAAAAACTTTAGAAAACAAAAATTCGTGTATCTTTCACAGTGACACGACACAAGCTTTAAATTTTTGTTTCTTATGTTAAATCGTTAAATTAAAAGTAGGTAATTGCTATATATACTTCGCTTTAGCAAAATAATCAATTATAAATATTCTGTCTTGTGACCTGCCGGTAGTGCCAGTCCAGCCGACCTCATGATATGTATCACTGTAGTTACGTTTTAAACTGAGGTTTTAACCTAAGAAAACTAAGTATGCATTCATATTACTGGTTTATGTAACATTGTATAATGATAAATTGTAAATATTGTACAGTGAATAAATGAATGAGCAAATACTTCAAATTATGTACAGAAAGTGCATTGTGAACAGAATAATACTCATTGTATTAAGCGAAAAGCTATTCATAAACAGTTAGGTGCCGCTCATCACAATCAGAGCCATTAAATGTTACGTGAAATCTGTATTTGTCGTTTATTGTTTAGTACCTACTTATTAACTTTTTCATATATGTATATCATCACGGCCACTATGGCCAAACTATAGATGCAGGAAAATATTGAAATAATTATTTAAATAAAAAGTATTGTTGTTATGTTGGTGCCAAGATCCCTTGAGCCATTCATGGTACCAAAGCCAATAAGGTCATTTTGTACCCTTTTCACAAAATTATTGATTATCGAGATGGCTGATTATTCTTTACGATATATTTTCTTAAGATTCTACCCTCGAATAAGAATCTATCGCGGGCGGAAGCCCAGTGAATAGAGATGGGCGCTTGGATAAATTTCCGGAAGGTAAAAATGGGAAAGAATGGGTAGAATTGGTAAAAATTAATTTATACCCATTTATACCCGATATTTGTTATTTATACCGGGAAGAAATTAAAATGAAAGTAAATTATCCTTATTTTCTTTAATACTGATAAAATAATAATTAAAGTATAAATATTAGGTGTGTTTTGATTATAAGGAAGATAAAAATAACTAGTTGTTTTCCGGTTCAAATATTAAAAAAACATAAACAACAGATTTAAAATCATATTGTTAGCTGCCCCGAGTGTGGATTGACGGGAAAGCGATGACAGCGCTCTCTGGCGGTTGAATTTGAAGCGTGCGGACGTGTCGTTTCGTGCTCCCATTTTTCCGAGTTTATTTTTGCCAATCAATTTATTTTCGCTATTTGCTAGTAATTGTTAATTGTTTTGATTTAAAAATAATTAAAAATGTTCGTATAGCCGTTGCACTTTTTTTTTTTTATTCAAATAACTTTGAGTAGCTAAAAATATGTATTCAAATAATATTTTGAAAATAATGATGCATTTTTAGTATATGGCTGTTTAAAGTAGAATTAACAAAAAAATCAAAACATCTTCAGTTGTATTATAGACTAACTTTTGCCCGCAGCTTCGCCCGCGTGAATTTCCTTCGGGAACAGTGCTTTTTCCCGGGATGAAAAGTATCCTATGTCCTTCTCAGTACTTCTAACTATGTGTATGTGAAATAGGAAGATTGGTTGAGTAGATAAAGCGTGAAGAGGTAACAAACAAACTCACTTTCACATTTATAATATTAGTTAGGATTTGGAGGTAACTTCGCAATATTTTTCTATCGAGAAAATTTTATGCAAGCGTGTTTTTGAGAGAGTTAGTAATTAAGTTCCATAACGACCGGTCCTGCGCTGCCCGCATCCGGTCGTTATGGAAATCACTGAGGAGGCCTTTGTCCAGCAGTGGACGTCTTTCCTCTGACAGAGAGTGTAATTAAGTTGGCTGACATTCGTGTAAGGCGGGCCTTACGAGTCGATGATCGCCTAGCCGTTCAATAGAATTCCGGCATTTGGCAAACTTGTTCGTCGCCCCGGCATAACATTTATCGTCTAAAACCAGTTGGCTGCGAATGAGTCAGAATAAAGATACCTATATCTTGTCAGGTCGTTTTGTAACCAAAACGTAAATTGTACACTTTATAAGTACTTTTATACACAGTACTTAATTTAAAAACTAAATATGTGCTTATTTCATAATAAATCTTAACGATATATTGTAAAATATCGTAATTACAAACATTTTAATTGATTTTAATTTTTACCCGGTATAAATTAAAAATTCCAGGGAAAAAATGGGTATAAATGGATAAATTTCCGAATCTCGGAAATTTATCGGGTAAATGCCATCTCTACCAGTGATAGGATTATAAAATTAAATTGAATATTCCACCCACTTTCTTTGTTTTTTTTTTTTTTTTACTAAAGATTAATGTACTCACGTTTATCTCGTCGCCAAATGTGCCGTTGGCACTAATATTATACGGCATAGTAACGTGCCCCACAGCACAACCTGACCCGGGGCTTAACCGGGTCAGTTAACTGGGGCTCCACCGTATCCTGACTATTGGTATAAGTTGGTACAGAGCGACTAGATAGTCACTGAGAATGATAACAGCCTGTGCACTCGGGCAACCGTCCGCACACCGAGACGTATCTGAATATAATGAGTCACAGCTCAATGCGGGTAGCGGGGAACATGACGCTCCGCTGTACGCCACAAATAGAGATATGGAAGCACATTCAGGTATCTACAAACAGTAAGACAATTTAATGTAATGCTAGGGGGTGAAATTTCCTCAATTCTTTCGATAAACAATAACTCTCATAAAAAAAAATTCCAAAAAAATGAACCGACTTCCATTATTTAAAACTTAAAATCATGAAATACTCGTAACATATAGGCAGATTTATCAAAAAGTAAGAAAAATGTTCGACTTCACCTCGTTCAGTAGGTGGCATGCCAATACATTTTTTCTTACTTTTTGATAAATCTATGTTATATGTTATTTCATGATTTTAAGTGCGTTTAGACGCGACATGTCAAATAAACTTAAATCGTAGTTACAGGTCTATAACTTTCGTTGCGATTGCGATGTTGCAAATGGTTGAAAGTTCCTGCCTCTACCTATCAATATTCTAACTTAGGTAAACCTAGTATGATACTAATTGCTATTAGACAAAAACGTTATAAAAATCACTTACCTGCAAAGTAATTTTCTTCTCTAAGTTTTCTTTTAATACATATTTTAGTCATTATCTACCCGCACTTACCGATATTTAATGATAAGTATTACCAAGAAGCTAAGAAAATTATAGGAGCATCATATCAGTAGATCTAGCTCTCCCCGGGCACAAGGTAATGAGTTTCTTGTACACAGGCGCAGGCGCAGGCTGCAATTGTGTCGTGTAATTTCAAATGATCTTCTTGCCAGCTTCTTACGTGTTGCGACACCGGTTACAAGAATGTGGCATTACAACATCGTACTTCAATGGAATCACTGAAGGGTTTCCAAGTTAGTCTGTGCTTATGCCAAAATCTAGGTTTTGAAGTTATCATGAATAAAGGTATTAGGTGTATAATTACATGTAAGTACAGGTATACGTAATTTATAAGGTTATTGTTTGGACAGGTTGTTAAAATAGATACATTGTAAGTACGATAACAACACCCATTTGTATGAAACAAAATTCGACCATAAATTATCTCATACCTATGAGTACTTGGGTAATGTCTACCTATACGTTTTACACAATATTACTACAGAGCTGTGAGTCTTCGTTTATTTAAAGATAGTTTAGTTTTATATTCCACAAAAGCTATAAACCCAGTGAACTTAGGGTCCTAGGTCGCAACTTAATACTTGAACCTGCCAATGAATTCTTTATATTTATGTGACTGTAGCAGAAAATACAGCTCCTTCCGGGATAGAGGTGAACTTAACAGCATATTCTATGCTTCTAAAGAACCATAAAATATCGAGAACTCTTGGAATACCAATCTTTGATAGAAAAACTTAAAAAGTGAATCATTGTTGTAACCTGCACAAATTGAGAGAAAAACCTAAGCAAGAAATAAAAATATCGCTAGCTAGTAAAAAGTAGCTGGGTCTTATGTTATTGTAACACTGAAACGAATTGACTGGTGATGTAAAGAAGTAGGTACATAATATTTTTTAGCTGATTAATTACTCATATATTTTTGCATCGATGATGATTTCGATTCTAAAAAGATTATATTTAAAATCAACAGCTGCAGTCTCTAGTTTGCATCAACCGGTATCCAATCGGCTTAGCACGTCAAACTCAGCAATTTGTCCTATGCAACTCGGAGAACAAGAAGGCGAAAGATTGCAGAAAGAAAGGTATCTTTTTTATTCCCAACAATGGGAATAGAATCAAACAATTGAACATTGTAACTGCAGTATTACACCGTACTTTCGCTGTATTTTAAGGGTTTCTTTTAATTTCAAAATTGTTTACGGTACTAAGGACACAAGGCAATTGATTATGTAGGTAGGTATGCAAGTGTATTAGAATGCAAAAACATGAAAATATCTAATTGTACCACAAACAAATTAATAATAGAATATAATTAAAGCCATAATAAGTAAAAATAAGTAGGTATGTACCTAACTAAATCCGAAAATTAGCAGAGGAGTTTAGCATATGGGCAGATTTTCCGCAATTCTACAGTTCAAAATATTCCAGACGGAGACCCAACATACTATGTTGAACATAGTATTCTATCTATATCGATGATACAGCCATCAACTTCAAACCATAGTACTTATTATTATACTATGACCAATAGTATAGATCTAAAACCATCACACCCAAATCACACCGATACGTGACCAATGTTCGATACTCAGGAAACCGAGCGATCGTGGATTCTGTCCGCGTCAATACGACCGAATCGTGCGCACTCAGGAAAACTTCACACTAAATAATGCGTACTCTTTCATTACGAAATTGCTTGTTTTGTCTTCTAACGGTGTAAAAGTGACCTATTGTTCAGAGGACGCTGGGAAAAATAACGAGTGTAGAAAAATGTCGCATAATTAGGTGAGTACCTCGGTGACACAATAGCATCTGCACCATCCAGCGTCATCGATCATAAAAAGATCCCAAATACTAATTCTTATTTATAAATGTAAATTTATTTTTAGAGATAGAAATAATTTATTTTTAAATTATCGAAAGTGAAATGTTTAAAAACAACTCCAAAAGACATTAATATTTTTCTGGTTTTGTATTGACTCACTCAACACTTGGAACAAATTTGTGAAAGGAGCAAATTAGTAGTTTTAAATCAACTTGTTTTTTACAGAGTGTAATTTTTTATCAATCGTTGCTTGGTTTTAGGAGCACATGGCTTTTATTTATGCAGTAAGGATTATTATACATCTACTAGCTGATATTTTGCCCGCAGCTTCGCCCGCGTGAGTTTCGTTTAGATGAAAAATCTTTTTGTGTTTCAAACTGTAGTAACCTAAACTCCAGTACTCAAAATTCCAGCCATTTGGTTATCCCGTGTCCCGTGGGAATATATGTTAATGAACGGGAACTCCAGATGTTACAGAACTTTATTATTTATACGTCAGTAGAACATGCTCATCAGGTTGAACGTCTTTTGCTAAGGCGCCATTTCCATATAATATAATAGTGTAGCTGGTCTCTTGGAGTTCTTCATCAGATGATCCTGATCTTCGATTTTTATACGTCAACAGAAAATGCTCGTCAGATTGATAAACTTTTCCAAAGGTACCATTTCCATATTTCTTATAGTTTAGCTGTTCTGTTAAGGTTCTTCATCAGGTGTTCCAGTTTTCAAAATCAATTATAGCCTATATGTTTTTTTTTACAAGTTGGCCAGGTCATGCTTTTTCTCAATAATTATGATTTGACGATTCTATGTTATTATAATAAATTAAAAACTAAAATACAAGCTAAATTAAAATTAAAAACTAAAGAATACAAAAAAAATATATAAATAATTACAAGTTGTAAAGCCCCTCAAGAGCGTAGCCCCGCGGCAACGTGCCCAAAAGGCTGGCTGCATTAAAATGTATGGCAGCCTTTGGCCAAAGAAATTGCTGCCAGCCCGTTGATGTCACGGGATACCTCGACCAGCCTTTTTTTTTGAAATAAAAATAAAAGCTGGTGAGCTGATGGACCCATGGACCCAACGTTTCCACCCCAAAGGCTCAAAAATGTAGTTATTGCCAATAACCACATATTTGCGCCTTTTGAGGGCTCTCTGCTTCCGTTGCTGCTGCATCCACTTTGGATTTGGTGGCCTGGAGATGAGATGGCGCCAGTGTGTCAGCACGGTAGCGTCCCACACAAGCGGCCGCCCCAACCTCCAAGGCACCAAAGTCATACCATCGGTCTCTTGCCATCATCCCGCGCCAACCCATTAGGTTCTAAAATAGCCGGCACGTTAATGGTGGCAAGAGCGCGGTGGATAATAGTGTTTAGGGCAGCATGACGCCCTAAACGTCCGGCGCTTTTACCAACAGGAAAGTCCATGGTGACCATAGCTGTCGACGGTATCCCCGCAGGCACACCGATGAGGGACTACACAACTTGCTCCTAAACGTAGAGCTGTTGCCAAACGGAAAGCATTATTATGCAGCAGCGTTCCAAGATTGGCCGATGGCAGGGCCTGCAACCAAAGTCCAGATTCCCATTGCATAACAGCTAAAAGACGGGCACGCTCTACAGAGTTGCTAGATGTTTCTATTAAATTATCTTGCACAACTCTACAAAGCGGTCACTCTACACTGTCTCTGCGAAGATGAATAATCAGGAAATTTAGAATTTGGGAGATTGGCTGCCCAAGCATTTCTGGCTTCTGCTAAATTATCAATTATGTTGAAGTTATTTTTACATATTTTTTTATAAAGGTCTTCTACGCTGTGTGCAGAAGACAGAAAAGCTAGGAGAGCTACACTTGAAATTTGCGGATTCCAAGACCTCCATACCTGATAGGTAAGAGGCTTGATCCCAAACACGGCCAGAAAAGTCAATATTTAAAACAGACGAAAGGGAATTTTTTATTAATGCATCTAATTTGTGGAGCAGATCAGGAAATTTCCAGAAAGGACTGCATCGCAAATTGTATGTAAAATTTGGAACGAACAGGCAGTGTTTAATTATTACATAAGCGAAATGAGTTTGTATATCCGAAAGGCGATCGGATGCGTTCTGAAACTTTATAATTTTGTTATCTATGAAATGGGAAAATGATTCATCAAAAATAGGGGAACCTAGGAGGTGAAGTGAAGTTTTGTCAACAATTTGGATTTCTGGAGAAATTGACCTAAAGTCTGCAATGATAGTATCTTTTTGAATATTTGTTTCCGAGATAAAGAGCTCACATTTTTTAAAATTTAAATCTAGACCAATCTGTTGAAGTTTATTTATAAGAATTTTGAAATCAGTTAAAATGGATTGGGCATCACCTCCTAAGGTTCCGTCATGCAAATACCACACATTTAATTTAGAATTTAATTTTTTTATGATAGGTTGAATAGCGAGACTGAACACTGCCGGGCCGAGTGGGTCGCCTTGCTGACATCCTACACAAGAAAGTAAAACATTGTCCTTATACATTAATTTCGAATTTTGCCATAACATTGCCAAAGAAATTTGTATATAAAGGGAATTTTGTCTTTTACTTCAGCCAGCAAGACACCCCTGTCCACAGAGTTAAATGCGTTTTTAATATCCACCTTCAACAATACGTCACCTCCTGATTATTAGGTACAAAAGTTCGGACCTTCTTTTGTATGTGGACGGCATGCTTCACAACCACCCTACAGATGAGTGAACCAAAACCAACTTGTACAAAGGTTGGAAATAGTCAGTGAGGGTGGTACTTGTGATGGCTCTACATACACTAAAATTTTTGAAGTGAGCCGACGATACGTCGACCCAACAGATGTATATATGCCTATATGTTGCCCAGGCTTAATAGCTATACAACAAAAAAGTTTCATTCAAATCCGTCCAGTAGTTTTTGCGTGAAACGCGTACATACATACACAGACAGACAGACAGACAGACAGACAGACAGTTATAAGACAGACAGACAGACAAGAAATTCCAAAAAAATATTCGTTTGCTTTCTAATATTCTTTTTAGGTCTCCCTCTATCCATTTCAGTCAAAAAAACTAAATGTACGGACAAGCAATATTTTTACTGTTTTATTATAAGTATAGATAGATATAGATCAGTCATTATTTTAAACGGTAGAAAAACTTTCGTTTCCAACTTCGGATTGCGAAATTCACTTGCTTAGCCATAAATATACATATTTGTTTAACAAAGTTGGCCAGGTCATGCTTAATTTCTTACAAAGAAACTCGAGTTTGACGATTCATTTTAATTGCTTTTTAATCAAAGTCCGATATGGTAAGAAAACAAACAGAACTGGCCAAGAGTTAAATTAATGGAGATGGAAGGATGCAATTTTAATCTTACTAGTTACCTGCTTACTGAATAATACCTAAGTAACCATCTAACTAGAAAATCAACCAACCCAACCAACCAATTTTTTGTGGCCCTAAATTTAATCCGCATCTATTGTTTCACCCAAAGAACCTTTGCAATATGTATCATTTATCTATACATATAATAAAACATTCCTTTTAAAAACGTTTAATTTGCCTGCAATTTTTAAACCGTTTAGGCATTTAAAATAGTTGGTGGTTGATGCATAAAATCTCAAAAAGCTATCGAGTATAAAACTTTTTTTTTATTACCTATATGTAATCTACCTTCTTCGTCACGTGAAAGTAATCATTTTACAAAGACCTACTGGTTGAATAATCAAGGGCTGGCGCATTTTATGTTTGTCTTTGCAAACTAAGATCACATGTCCAATCCACAGATGTTTGTAAGATGATCCACCACAAGAACGAAAGCTAGCTGCTTCGGGCTCCTGATATGACTAAAGTCAAAGTTAAAGTCAATTATTTTTATTTAAATAGGCGAGAGAGAGAGAGGCTTAAAAATAGCACTTTTAAATCGTCACATTTTTGTTTTTAGTTGACGTCATAAAAAAAAATTACTTCGAGCTAAGGTTACCACCGCCACCACAGCGCAAGTGGAGAAGAGGCAGGTTACTATTCAGTGGGTTAATAACAATCTTATTTATCTTATTTAATTTTTCTGTATTTGTAGATCCCATAGAATCTCCATCATCTTGTTGTTGACTAACTTTACTGTACTAAGAAAAATACACCATAATAATTAAGTAAGAGGAAAGAAAATAAAAGACGGACTTATCCCAAGAATGGATCGCTTCCAGTCAACCGGTCATCTTCATGTTATAGAACTTCTATACTTCATATTACGTTTTATGTTCATTGTTCTATTTTTATTTTTGCAGATTTAAGGTGAATACTTGTAAAAGTATTTAGAATTTTTCGTGTAAAAAAAAATCAATAAGAACACATTTTTCTATTCTACAGATGTGAGTTTGTATTGTCGTTTGTTAATTTAAATAACTTAAATAAGTAATTTAGTAAAAATATTTTTCTTTCGAATCATCAGTGCGTGATCTGACGCAAGCATAACGCAAGTCATCTCACCGGGTTTTCTGAAGATCTAGTGATCTTACATCACATACTGTTACATGATTGTTTGAAATTAAATTGTTATTTGCTGTTGTAATTAAATTATGTACACATTTTCTCGTCAATAAGTTTATACCAGCAACAACTAATCCTAAAATGCTTTGAAGAGCTCTATCCTGGGACTTATTTACGAGTAAATGAAGCTGCTTGAACATTTCCCATTCTTTAACTGAACACTGAACTTTTAATTCCAAATGTACCTAATTGTTTCTTTAGTAATTGTTGTATTATTCTCTTAGTAATCCGTATTAAAAATATTCATCTTAAAAATCAACTATAGTTCAAAAAATTCAAAATTCAAAATTCAAAAATTCAAAATTATTTATAGTTGATTTTAAGATAGATCTATCTCCTTACATACTTCAGTGATTTTATTAACTTAGGTTTTATTAGTATAACTTCAAGTAATTAATAACTTAATTATTAATTTCACATTCTCTCGTCTGATGCCAGTTTCAAAAGGGAACTTCATTCGACCTCCAACAAAACAGAATAGCCAGTTGTCCAAAAAGAAATGGCATGTAATTTTCCTGTCAATTTCTCGTCCTTAAAACGAAGTAGCTCTTACGAGTAAGCGATCGTTACGAAAACGTTAAGAGCTTTTAACAGGAATGGCTAACATAGTCTTAAAGCTAATGTGGCCTTTAGGTAAGGCACTAAACGGGACTATCTGTGATCTTTCTTTAGAATGTGAACAAAACTTCAAAATCCCTACAGATGAGTGTGGAACCAATTGACTAGTACCATTGACGGTACAACATTGTACCTCTAGTACCATCAATGGTACTTACAGTCGTATAAGCTCGCATACACTCAAATTTCAAATTCAGTCAGTCAACCCTATGTTTTGTTGAAGCTCTACTTGTTTTCTTGCGTGCAAGTGAGATATGCATTCTTACGTAAAAGACAGTAGGTAGATGGCCTCCTTTGATTTCTATGGAAACATGACGCAACACGTTCCAAGCTGACCATCGTTCAAACCTACACATTTCGTAGCTGGTTCTCAGAACTACACTGTACTTTACAACGGATGGTATGGTATATTGCAAAATTGGAAAGTTAAATATCTGTCACAGCCGGTTCTTTATCTGGGAATAACTCAACCATAACAACCTGCCTGTTCTGTTTTTCCAATTTCCTTGCGAAATACACATAGGTTTAGCCATACGAGACTAAGTACATATAATAAAAAAAAACCATAAAATAGGAAAACAAAATCAGATAATCTTCAATGACCTAGTATTTAGGCGTGATTTTTTAAATATGAAATGTACAAGTTAGGATTTTTATCTGACTTTCAGCAAAGTAAGGAGGGGTTGGTTTGCCATTTATGGACGCTTTGAAGAACCTGTAGGTTCTTATTTAGCAGTCTTTCTTCTCAATAGTACTTACTTTAGATTAAGATACCCTGTTTGATTTAAATAAATATTACATTATCATTGATAGGTATACCTATCTGAAACTAGTAACTACCTGTGGCTTCACGTGCGTGAGAATTGGATTCCATTTTCTTCGCACGTAAATGAAAGAAAATCATTGAGACACGATTGTGACGAACGTCAACTGAATGGATAGGACACCCATCCTTTACAATAATGTTTCATAAATTCATAGAATATTCTTTGATAATTATCAACTACAAGAAACAAGACATGTTCACTTATAAGCGACAACGATACGTTGTCGCAGTGACTGAGTTCCTACTTTTTTTCTACCAAAAATTATGCAAAGTCAAGAAAGCCTAATGCATTTTTTGTTATAAAGACATACAGAATGTTACTTTTTTGCTGCTGAAATTGTTGTTATATTAAAACAAAATCCCTTTAGAAAAACCATTAATTTTTTTTTTAATTTTTATTTAGCTGGTGGTTTTAAAAGCGAGTCCGAAATTCAATGAATTTTTTTGGCTAAATCTTATCAAGCTCATATCACAGATAAGTATTAAGATAAAATTGATAAGACTGGACGTATATCCTACTGAAAATGTAAATTCGAACCAATTATTAAAAAATTTAGGACTCATTTCGACTCACTTACTTACGTTTACACTTGGTGTTTATAAGTGATTCTACCGTACCCAGTAGTTAATCTTTCTTTCAGTAGTCCATTTTTTTGCACCAATCAATCCGTGAATCACTGTCCAAAGGCGATCCTATTAAGGCGTTGAATTACCATGAGCTGTAAAAAGTGTATCTTCTTGGGCTGAATAAGAAAGTGACAAAGTGGAAAGTATGTTAGACAAATTAGCTCGATTAGTTTAGGCAATGGACTGGAAACTCGATAAGTGAATCGCGGGTTTGAGTGAAAACGGAATTTAGTAATTACACTCAGGTGAGGTGGTAATAATAGGTGCAGACGACCCTGAGGTGAAAGAAAACTCGGCTCAGTGACACGCAAGCGCAGAGCGGCTGCGCAGATTAGGCGCAATCTCTCAGGCTAATTTTTGAAAGTCAAAGCTAATGCATGGTTATTCAAAGTCATGCAGTATATCACCCTTTTGTAACACGCACGATCTCAAAGTAATAATAGATGCTCATGAAGCCACCGATTACATAGCCCAAATACTTAAAAGTGCCAAACAATTGCCAGGCAGTCTAAAATCTTTAGCATTTAGTAGAGTCTTTTGGGCTAAGATTTGATTACGTGGATTATATACTGATTATAATGACTTCAGAATTTATAGCCAGTTCGATTTGAGCTAGCACATCAATCATCTGCCAGGTACCTGACTACATATAGATTTTTTATTTAGATCTATTCAGCGGGCCCTCCTGCTGATTAATCATATGATTCAGTTCGCAAATGGTGCCAGAACGCAAAAAGTAGATAACCTTGACTTTTTAGCTCTTGTGAAATATTTTGCAGCAACAAGACCAACTAACGAACTTTACATAAGCGTTCACAAGTATTTATTATCTAGCGTTTAAGCATTCAGTCATTAATCTTATCGACACCGACAATTGATTAATCCAGAGGAAGTTTTAATCATTTAATTTAACATTCGTATCCGTTCTGCGTCAACTTATGTTTTACCTACTTTCATCGAGGTTAGTTCGATGTATTTGTACAGTCAACAATCGTAATTTACTTTAGAAAGGTGTATACAGAAAATAACTAATGGTTGCATTGGAAACCTAAGAGTCATTTGCACAAAAATTTCTGTCGCAATAAACGCACTTCACTCCTCGTCTTTTAACTACCTTTGGTAAGTTTCCTACACCTTCAATTTCCTATGTTACCTATATTTTAGACTGTGCTGAATGACCCAACCTAGACCGAAATAAGTAATCTTGTTACTTGGTAATATGTACATTAAGGGTTTTTTACCCCTACGCTACTAGCTTAATAGAAAGCCAGCCAAAGTAGAAAAACTTCGCAAATACCGCTAATAAATCTAAGGGCTGAGCGATTATGGATCAGGTCAGTGGCCGCTATTGTCCGACCGACAATTGGCGGCTATGTGATACAGCTAGTAATTGTGGAGCGAGAAATATCTACTAAAACCATCTGCCAGCCAACAGACTCCATTCATCCAGAGTCACGCCTCACGAGCTTTGAAAATCGATAAACGCTTGTGCTTTTTGTACTCCACATCATCGACAGATTGAAAAGCCTATGTAACCTACATAGACTTTAATACATTTTGGTTCTTGCAAAATAGATTAGTGTTTTGTAAGACAGCTTGCATTTCGCTGTTTACGCTCATTCATATTTGTCTCGAAATTAGTTTAAAACGAAACGCCAATCGATTTATCAAGGAAATTGAAAGTGAATTCAAGTTATATTAAATGCCAGTCCATGAGTAAGATAACAGACGCTTGCAACAACAGAAATAGCACATGCGTCTGACGATTTAGGTTAGTCCCCAGTACTGGGGACCAACTAACTAGGACCACCAACTTAGGGGACAATCTCATCTACAGAAGTTAGTTACTTGGCTATGGTTTTTCTAAAAGTAAATGGTAATCCATACTGTACGTTGGAGAAAATGCAGCAGTTTGACTTGAATTAAGTATTTGTTGTTCATTAATGGAATAGGTACCTCCAACCGTACAAAGAACCCATAACATAAAAATTGTGCCTCCAGGAAGCATCTTACCCACGATCTTACCTTTCTGGCATATCCGCTGACACTGCTGGCCAGGCTCTCAGCGTCATAATGGCGGGAAAAGGAATACGGGCCCGGCCGGCTCCGGGACACGCATTGCCCCATATGCCCGACCCCACAACACTCACTTTAGTCACATGTCACATCTGTTTTCAATGTAGGTACTTAATCACTGCACTTCCCACGATAATATCTGTGAACAAAGTTCTATCTGAAATCTAATGAACGCCTGTTTTGAATTCAGAAGAGATTTTGTAAGTTGAAAATTAATGTACTGAGATAACAAAACGTAACATGTCGGGATCGTGGGATATTGTAATCATATAAACATACTAATTATGCCTTAATTGCCATTGTTTTATTTTAATTATACATGGATTTCACATGTTATGTATGAGCAAAAGAAAATATCAGTGATGTTTTGGAATTCAAGTTTTAATTTTTACTGTTTGTGAAATAAAGGTAGGTAAGTAAACTATGTACAAAATTTACAATAGTCATCCTATTAAATTATTTCGCGCGGAATGAATAGGTTTTTTTCATTATTAGTTGCTTACTCTGTACTTGCTAATCTAACTAAGTAAATTATAATTTTTACCAAAAACAATTTTGAAATCTTACAATGTGTCATCCAAGTTTCAAACTTTTTGTAGATGATCAAAAACACGTCAACTCCTACACAAATTTACATACACACACACACAAAAGGGCACAACAAATTTCACAGTTCACATAATTTACATCGTCTTGCGTCCATGCACTGGCGCGATGTTTTATAAAGTTTAAACAAATGGCGCGTCGCGCGCGCTGCGCTCGAGTTTCGAGTAACCACTGCCTGCGCGCGCGCATGTGGACTCCAGGCCTATTCTATACACCAAGATAATGACATGACACATCCCTCACGTCTAGTAAGCTTGGCCAGATCTAGAGGTCAGCAATATTTTACTCTACTACCTGACCATCCCAACTAGATGAACCTCTAAGTATCATACATAAAAACCACACGCTCTTGGCTCATAGTCATTCATGGTGTGGTGCTGCGATTGACGTTACTATGATCCTTGACGATCTATTATTAATCATTTGTATGCAGAAATGCAGATGTGTTCATTAGATACAATAGGCAGTTCGTTTTAGGCGTTGTCAATGGCAATTAAATTCATAAATATGTACTACCTTAATATATTAAGGTAGTATCTACCTAACTTGATACCACGGACCAAATTGAGACCTTCTAGGCTTCAAAAAGATCATGAAATGAAATGAAAAATGAAATGAAATTTGCTTTATTGCTGTAAACATGGTACTTAGGTATACTCTGTTTTGCTAGCTGCCACCCTTATCATTATCTTATAGTTACTACTTACGTAAGAACCATCGAAAGGATTTTATGTTGGAGTCCCAGCTTATCTAAATAACTAATTTTGACGACCTCCGTTGCCCAACGGTCATCACGATGAGATTGTCACACCGGAGTTCCCGGGTTCAATCCCCGGTCGGATCAAGAAATGAAAACGATCTATTTCAGATTGGATCTTGGTTGTTTATCTTTAGGTAACTATGTTTTTGTTATAAAATATAGTATCGTTGAGTTAGTATCCCTTAGATAACACAAGTCTCTAACGGACCTTATTTTTGGGCCTAACGAGGTAACTGAATCTGTGTGATTTGTCCTTATAATAAGTACCTACTATTTATTTATATAACTATCATCTTTTTCAGATTCCATATCAAGGGATGATATTCCAAAGATGATATTAAATAAACGCATATATTAACGTAGGTAACTATCTAATTTCTAAAGAATCGAGCAACAAAGCCAGCTCATCTCATCTCAAACACAGGTCCGGTCAAGGGCATCTACCAAGTCGGCGGTTCTTTACACAAATAAAAGAACTTCTTTCCCGCTAAAGAATTTTGTTTCTGTTAAGGTCAAGCAACTCATTTATTTGCGGTGAGAAGTCATTTCCGCATGATGTTTTTATCAAATTCTCGTATGGTTATGAGGTGAGATCATTTGTAACGTGATTGTAATGAAAGCATTATGTTATTGAAAGTACCTTGGCAGTTGGCATTAAGTTTAGTATACTTATTAGGTATGTAGTTTAAAATCATCTTAACTTACCTAAGCCGGCACAAGTTAGTAATAAGATAGGTACTTACCTAAGTACTTATCTTATAACTAGCTTGTGCCGCCGACTTCGTATTGTTAAATATCTCAGGTTCTAAACGACGACGACTACCTATACAACCTACACTTTAGATTTTAAGACCTTTAACCATCTTTAACAATACAACTGTGAAAACCGCATTAAATTTCGTCCAGTAGTTTATACGTGTGCGCGTTCAAACATGGAGACAGAAAGACAGACAGAAAAATCGTTTTGGCTGGCCTTAATAGAAGTAGGTAAGTCCTAATTAATAGTACAACAAGTGGTATTTTACACTATAAAAAGTTTTACTAGGTACCAACATAACGATTCTAGAATCCTAATCCTAACTAATATTATAAATGCAAAAGTGAGTTTGTTTGTTTGTTACCTCTTCACGCTTTATCTACTGAACCAATCTTCCTGAAATTTTGCATACACATAGCTGGAAGTACGGAGAAGGACATAGGGTACCTTTCATCCCGGGAAAAAAAGCACTGTTCCTGTGGGAAATTCACACGGGCGAAGCCGCGGGCGAAAGCTAGTAATTTGATAAAAGTACCAAAATGCAATATTCATAATCTAAATTAAAACATAAAAATAAAAAAGTATAGCTTGTTTATTATAATGGATTACACATGTCAGATACATCAATAATATTAACAAAAATAAATGTCAAGTCAAATAACAAAATTTAAAAAAATAAACATTAGTCAAAGAGACCGCCCCGGGTCATACCTGGCGCAGAAGTGCCCAAGACGCTTGCAGCGTTCCCTCCCTGTATAGCAAGGGAAATGCGTTGCACCAGGTATGACTCGGCGCGGGGCTCAGCACTATTACTCCTAAGGCGCCTTCCCAGCTACCGCACAAAACCTCTGGCCTCGGCAAACAATACCCCGCTCACCTCCACCGCAAAGGGGACAAACATATACGTACGACGTCAGAGGCGCATATTTTGTATGCCTCCTGGGTGGCTGCCCATTCGGCGGCCGCACCAGCTGCACGTGTAATCCGCGTAAGATGGGAGGCCGCGAAAGTGCTGACACATGTAGCGTCCCAAACCAAGCTACGACCCCTCTCCCACGGTAACAGAGTTAAGCCGTCTGGCCTCTTGCCATCAGATCGGCTTAAGCCTGGGGGCTCGAGTGTACAAGTGACGCCAGCGGACACCAAAGCTCTCCGGATCACCTCGTTAAGCATGAAGTGACTAGGAAAACGGCCAGCCGATTTACTACAGCTCAGCCCATGATGACCTCTGGAGTCCACCAAAACACCGCATACGCACGAGTGGGGTTCACACACACGCACCCAAGTCTGAGGGCTACAGCCACCCTTAACGATTCGTCATCCAGAGCGGTGCCCACATGGGGCGATGGAAGCGCATGGAGCAAAGCTCCAGACTCCGGAATACTACTGCTCTGAGTCGGGCAACATCAACTCCTTCGGCAGCCCCGAGTAACTGTTCATACCTGGCCCTACACAACTGGTCGTCCCAATCGCGCTGGACGCCTTTGTCCTTGGGGAGCTCAGTAACAGGACAAACCAATGACCAGACGCTCAAGGCTTCCTTCGTATAAGGGACAAACATTGGATCGTATAAGGGATAGACATTGTCGCCATGCACATGGAGAATGTTAGCGACCAATCCACGAACCCCGTGGGAGGATGCCAGGAAAGCCGATACATTGGTGTCCTGCATTCGTCTGATACCAAGTCCGCCATGGCGGATTGGGAGCGATGCCTGCAACCATTGTGTCCCATTAAGATGCACATTGAGAACTGTCTCCAACGTTATTTTCAAGTCGTTATCTAACTGTGAAATTTCGTTAGAAAATAGCCACGTTGGAGAAGTTCTCAACTTTGGTATAGACAAACAACCGCGCAAGAGTGTCAGAGCCACGTGCTGATAACTGCCGCAAGTTTTGACGCGCCTGAGCAAAAAGCTCCCGCTTATTTTGCAATGCCACCGAAATAGCATCCTCAAAGACGGGAGTTCCGAGGAGGGAAAATGTCTGCCTATTCAAGATCTTAACATCGGGTAGGAGGTCTCGTAACATCTCAACACCATGTTCAGCTTCCTCCCCACATGGATACAGCTCGCACTTCGAACTGTGAATACTTAATTAGTCCTATATCACGCAGTCCCGGAACCAAAATGCCAAAACTGAGCTGATGAGGGCGCAGGAGTTCTGTCATCTAAAAAAGTAATAAAAAACGTATCGTCAATTTCTGTCAGAGTGGTACTTATAGAGATTAGCCATATTTATAAGAGATTAGCTTTTGCCCGCGGCTTCGCCCGCGTGAATTTCCCACGGGAACAGGGAGCCAATTCTCACGCAATCGTAAAAAGTTCACGTTCGTAAAAAATTTCGAAATTCGATTTTTTTTTAACCTCAGGCAACATCATTTTGCGTATTCAACACATTTGAATGCGTTCTTGATGTCAATTTTAAGTATGACATGTATGTATTTTCGATCGAACATCACGAAGGCGCGAACGCAACGAGTGGTACTGACCAATCGAAATAACTCGTATTCGAACTTCAACTGATAAAATGAGTTTGTTATGTGGGATAAGTTTAGTTTGATTTTGGCGATTTTTTTGTTGAAGATTTGAAATCATTTGATGAAAATAAATTCAGAAGAGTTCAAAGTCGCGTGAATTTCCCACGGGAATTTGGTTGACGAAGATAAAAGGTACCCCTATGTCCTTCTCACGTTTTCAACTTGGGGGTTTCCTACACTGCAAATTGATTAAGTGGAGACTTGGTTCAGTCGACAAAGCGTAAAGGGTAACAAATATTTTTCTTTATCCATTCCCTTAGGACCGTAACAATATTACCTATAAAATAATAGGGTAAATAGTAAATACGATTACAAACTTCGATCACTGACATTGACCTATATTACAATCTTTTTAATACGTTAGCCATATTTATTCAAATCAACTTAGGGAATACTTCCAAATATTACTGTGGTATTAAACGTTTTGAAACGATGATAAATTAAATAATATTTTTTTAAGTTTAAATTCATAGACTTATCGAATCGCTCCCCGGACCTCGTAAATTTCGGGATTTTGTGAAAATCACCAATTATTAGGTGACACAAATTAAAAAAAGAAATCTTTTACACGACTTCATAGATGGCCAAAAAAGGCGAGAGAAAAAGTTCCATACAAAAAGTTAAAAATTCAGGGTTCATGTATGTAAGTATGTATGTAAGTTTCTTTATTCCACCATTAGTTAATTGAAAAACACGGCTGAACAGATTTTTACTCAAAAAGTACATACAACGCCCATTTTGTATTTTAATGAGTCCTATAGTCTATGTCACTCCGAGGAATGACATAGGAATCTATGTGAGTTATCACCAAAGTCTGTTTTTATATTTGAATAATTAGCTTGTTCCAAGCGTTTTTAAAAACGACGTAATGAAACGTAATAAATTGTCTATGGTACGTTTCATTTGACAGTTCGAGTGGTAATTGTTCTATCGTGCCCCAGAATACGAAATATAGGAAACGTTCGAACTTTATAGTAGAAACGACATCTACGAATAGAAATTCTCTACGAATACAAAATTATCACACTGAAAAAGTTCTATTACTTGAGAATCGGCCCCCAGTGCTTTTTCCTAGCATAAAATAAAAGGTACCCTATGTCCTTCTCAGAACTTCAAACTACTCGTACCTACACGGCAAAATATTTGGAATATTGGTTCAGTAGACAAAGCTTGAAGAGGTAATAAATAAACAAACTCACTTTCGCATTTATAATAGTAGTTAGGATTAACAATATCGTGACAATACCTATTACCTATTTTACACCTATATATATATTACCTTTACAAATATCAACCAAGAAAATAGGTACCTACCTAGTTGTATCGTCTTACCTATATTAAATCTGGGATCCTTAGCCTAAAGTGGGTATTACTACTTGTACTATTATGTATTCTGAGGTATTACACCTTTCCAGAATTCAGGAAGGTGTAATATCCCCTTAAATCAAGCCTAATAATTCATAGACTTATCGAATCGCTCCCGGACCCTTCGAACTTCGAAGCTCTATCTCAGAACAATAACTAAAGCATGTTTTAGTTATTGTTCTGAGAGCTCTATTTAAGGGATTTTCAGTGTGACGGTTTTAAAATTTGACAAAATACCAAAACATAGTGCTGTCAGTACTAAAAAATACTAAAAAGTAAAATTCAAAAATACCAAAATTGTACTAACATTTTTTTCAGAAATATGCTACATAAAACACACATTTAGTTTTTAAATCCGAAATACGCGCAAGGATCACAGGGGGGATAATCTTTCAAAATTTTACCAGACGAGCAAAAAAAATAATAAAAGGACACGTACAGGACAGGAAGAAATTTTCGGGAGAAGTGAGGGAGGGGTTTTTACGTGAAAACACGCGAAAATACCAAAAACAAATACCAAAATAGACAAAATAGTTAAAATTCTACCAATATTATACTAAAATTTGGTCCAGCCAGCGTCTACTAAAATTATACTAACATCATTCTGCAGGATGCCCGCGCCGCTTTGATGACGCGACTTAGTACACCATACCAAACCCAACGGATCACACTGGGGATTTTCCGTGACACAAATTAAAAAAGTGCGCACAGACGTTTGTTCCAGATGACCCTTCATAGATTTGGCGCTTTATGTTAATTTTAACTTTTAATTGAGAGAAAAAGTTATCAGATTTTGGTACATACAAAAGCAAAAATTCACGCGGATTGTGTTTATGGAATAAAAAAATAAAACTTAGTAAAAAAACAACTAAAAAGTATCAATTTAATATTGTGATTTGTGCATCTGTCAAATTGTTATGTATGTGTTTTTTTTTTCTGCCTCTGGTTGACAAGTAAAAGCGCACCATATACAACACGGTCACCAAGTGATTTTTGTATAATCGCACTGACGGTCAGGGATATTGCCCGTCTTCGCTTCATGGAAGTAGTAAGTACTTTGACAAGGTACTTATTACTTCCATGCTTGGCGCATCGCTGGTATGGCCTCGCATACTAGCGATGCGCCAAGTTAATGTGACCGTGTTGTAGGTTCAGCCATTATTACGCCTCGGCTTTCATAAACGCTATCTGTTGATGAGACTTTTTTATACTGATTTTTTTTTCTTAATTTATCTGTCAGAAAAATCGCTCATAGTTTAAAAACGACTTTTTTTTCTTTTCGCCATTTAAATTTTTTATCTATCTGTAGAAAATCCTCATAATTTTTAAAGTGTATGTCTGTGAGAAAATCTCTACATGATATTTCCTATCGTCATTGCTACGTCATTGCCTATGCTTTTAACATTATCAATGTCAACGTCACAATATAATACGTCAACGTCAAGTCACGTCAACCAAACCAAAATCAAAATAAACAAAACCGACTTGATTTTGATTGGAAAATTTGGAAATACTGTGATGAGTGATTGGCAAAAAAAAAAAACAAAATAAAGGCGCAAATAAGTTTTTTCTTCATAATCACAGATCGTAATTTTCTCTCATGAGTGGAATGATCACACGTGCAAGCTTTAGAGCTTTTTCCACAGAAGCTCTGAAAGTTACCAATAATGTTACTAAGCAACAGTTTGTTGTGGCAGTTCGAGATGGTAAGTCCATTTACAATATTCATAAAATCATGTACTACCTACCTACTCTTGTATTTTCCATGGATAAACCACATACAACTGATTACAAGTATTAGGTATGCAGGTACCAACCAAAGGAAGTTAGTCTACTCTTGAAAACACCACAATGCGCCATAGTGTACTCGTTTTTCGTGTATTTTAATTGGTTACTGAAGATAGAATATGTGTAGTACTGTTTAAGAATTGCTCTATGTAAAAATATATTCATTACCTATCCTTTCCTGTTTACTGAATAAGTAATGCTTATCTGGTCTGGGAGCAAAGAAAAAGCAGAATGTGCCAGCTGCTTCTCTTCCCGCGCAGATTGTAAAAGTCAATCGAGGGAAAGGGCTTTAAACTGAGGGTTCCTCCACTCATAGGCAATGGGCTACCAAACTGTCACTATACCTGAATCTCCATTCCATCAGAGAGCCTATCCAGCTAAGAGTTGCCTTCAAGTCTCATGACTCTGTCTACCCCGTAAGGTATAGAGAGTTAATTCTATGTATGTATGTATGAGGAAGTAATAAATAGTTATAATGAAACATCAAACATACACATTTTGCAATAAGTATTAGCAATTTGTTTAGATTTAGGATAAAAACTGATAGGTACTCAAATGATTTGTTGCAGCTGAAGCTGTGATTATTTATGAAAAAAGTGGCAAACAAATCACATTCATCGAAGCGAATGTTCCTGAACAGTTCCAGGGTAAAGGAGTTGGTAAATTACTAGCCAAGGTACAACTCACTAATTGCAAGTTTATGAAGAATAGCATTAAACACACAGCAGACTCTTTTTTAATCTCTTTTATCACACTGCTGAGCAAATGTTTCTAAGTTCTGTTACTTTTTTATAATAGGGCTCAGACTATCTGAGGATGATCTTAGCAACATTACAATAGGGCAGTTGTTAAAATTCTGCAAAGTAACAGGTAGATTCTGTGGGTCGGCACCAATGTGAGTTACCAGGTAACTCAAAACCCTCAAAATACGGGTCTCGGGAATTGGGTGAAATGGTCCCGACATGAGTGCACTGATCACCTGTCTGGTGCTTGCGCTGGCGTCCCCAATAAGTAAATAATAAATAATACTTTTTTATGATACCTATAATGATATACTTATTTTTTATTTCAGTATGCATTTGATCATGCCCATACAAACAAGCTTAGTGTTCTCTGTAAATGCCCTTTCTTAGCTAAATATTACGAAATTAACAAAAAGAACTATCAAGGTTTGTCAGTAAAATTTGATCTTGAAGAGCACGAAACAAAGAAGAAATAAATATGGACGTTACTTGGTATAGATGCAATGTACATTATTATTTACGTGAAAAGTGTTATGGAAAAGCTAGAAAGATAATTAAAGAAGCATTACGTTTAAATTCAGATATATCAGAGTTTCTCTTTTATCATGGAGTTGCCAGCATCCTAGAAGGACAGGTTCAGAGCGGGATTAATGATCTTACCCCACTGCAGTCGGACAGGGATCTCCAATTAGCAGTTGTAATGGCTCTAATTTATGGCCACAAACTGGCCAGTGTTCTAGAAAGGGATGAATTATATAATCTCGAATCCAAGTTAAAAGAGGAGAAAAAACACGGAAATACCATGTCTTACTATTATGCTGGATTATTTTTATCATTTGCAGAAAAATATGAAAAAGCCTCTGAATATGTAAACAAATCACTTAAAAAAGATTCAAATAACATAGATGCTATTATTCTAAAGGGTATTAATGATATGTACATGACAGCAGGCGACATGCAGCCATCTACATTAGATTACTTAGAATTAGCTCTTACTAAGAGTGATAGAAATGTGGAAGCTCTACTTGGTCTTGCAAAGTTTAAGCATTTTGCAAAAGATTATGAGGCATCAAATCTAACATTGGACAGGCTGATAGTAAACAACCCAGGCCAGGTTGTACCTCTAATTGAAAAACTCAAAAATGAATTTGCTTTGCAAAAATGGGACGCTGTTTACGACACAATGGAAAGAATATTTCCTTTAGAACCTGATAATGTTGAAGCATATAAAATCAGAATATTTCTGGCATTGTGTAAGAATGCAGATTATATTGAAGCTGCTGATCAATTGAACAGATTTTTTTCAGTGCTTGAAATAGAAGAGGCAAACAATGGCTATCAATTTTACAATACAACTCAGATATTTTCCAAAATCTGTGGTAGATCTAGTGCTGTGCTGTCCCAAGCCTATAGATTTGCACAATACGCCTCTGAGATGTATCCTAATAATGTGGATTATTTGAGTGAAGTTGGATACCAATGTATTCTCCAAGGGAAGTACAAGGATGCTGTGAGCTTCTTCAAGGCTGCAAGTAAAATAGACAGCAACTCTATAACAGCTCTATGTGGACTAACCCTTTGCCAGATGTTTGAAAATGGTCCTACTGACCAAATTAGCCAGCAAGTGGAGTTACTGTTTGAAATGCAAGGTATGAACAAGGTACCAGTGTTGTATCTTCTATCTGCACAGTTAAATGCGAAAAATTCCGCAAAAGCGATGTCATATTTGAACACAGCTTATGAAACCAAGTTTCTGTTTGCTGACCGGAACCCTTTCAGCTTGACTTACATCAAAAACTTAGATCCTGATTTTCTTCTAGAAGTCTACAAAGAATATCAGAAACATTTGCCTAAGAGACCATTTGTTATAGTTGATTATTTGTTGTACTCTCAAGATGGAAATACAACATCTGTTTCTCATTGCTTTAAACTACTCGAAAAAATCTGTGAGGCATGTCCAGGGTTGATAAAAGCTTTATATGAATTGGCGAAACTAAAATTTTTATTTGGGTATTCAATGAAGGCTCACAAATTAGCGACACAGGTTGGAGAATTGGATAGCACGCACGCAGGGAGTCAAATCCTTCTTACGCAGATTTATATTCAACAACAAGCATATAATAAAGCCGCACAATGTTTAGAAATGTGTTTAAGTTATAATTTTAAAGTCAGGGATAGTGCTATGTATCATTTTCTTAATGGAGTTATACTGAAGAGTTCAAATCAGTACCAGGAAGCTCTTTCGAGTTTTACTACTGCCATGCAGATGGCCAATAGCAAGGGTGCTGCCAGTAACATGAGCCGCCTTTACGACTCTGACTTGAATGTTATTGATAAAGCCACTCTGTATCTTCAAATTATTGAAATTCAAACATATTTGGGACAATTATCAGAGGCAGGGAAAACTATGCAGGTATATCTAATATTTTCATTACAATTACACACTTTAATTTCTAATAAACATTTCATATTGTTTAAGTACCACTATTATGTCCTTCATCCATCTTCATATGTACTTTAAAATATTTAACCCAAAAATAAGTAAGTTAAAAATAAAAAACCCAAAATGCAGGAAAAGCTGTCTTATGCAATGTTTCCATTATTTTCCACCAGGAAGCTATCCAAGAATTTTCTTACACATCTGAAGAAGGTCGGCTCCTCATAGCTCGCGCAGACATGTCACTAGACAAAGGTGACGTCGACAACGCCATAGACATCCTTAATGAAATCAAACCGGGCCAGCCCTACTACTTCCAGGCTCACAGCAAGATGGCCCACATTTACTTGAAAGAGAAGAACGATCGGGCCATGTTCACGTCGTGTTTCAGAGACATAGTGAACAATCATCCAATGGCAGACGCTCATGTTATGATGGGAGACGCGTTTATGTCTATTCATGGTAAGTTAAACGTTTTTTTTTTGTACTCGAACTACCCACAAGCTAATATTTACTGATCCTCAAAATTGCAAAGAGTGTGGCGCCATCTACCAACCGGAATCTTCAATCAATACATATAATAAAACTGTAACTGGTCTGTATCTGTACATGGAGATAAAAAAAAACTATGACAGGTGTTTAAGTACAGGGCCAATAGAAGCCAAAACATTTTTTTTTTAATTTTTGTCTCTCTTCCTGTCTGTATGTTTGTACGGGCATCACGCAAAAACTACTGGACCAAATTTGATGCGGTTTTCACTGTTAGTCTAACTTAAAATCTGGCGTAAGTTTCATCTTGATATCCATTCATCCATTGCCATGATGCTCAAGACATTGTCATCTTTTGAAAGACTTTTCAATGTCAAATTCTCTGTTTGCTAGTGCCGCCCACTGGCGTGATAACATCGCAATCAATCATTTGTTTGTAAGACATAGGTTTTATACATTAGTTGTTATTTAGATATGAGAATCAATGTTTCGCCTCCATTTAGGCGCACAAATACAAGTTAACACTTCCTTGATTATTAATAATTATTAATTAATATAAATTTTAAAAAATCTTATTGTTTTTAGAACCGATCCAAGCAGCAGAATCGTACGAGACAGCTCTCAAAGGGAACCCCAAAGACATCCACCTGGTGAAGAAGCTGGGAGCCGCTTTAGTGAAGATGCATGAGTACGATAAAGCTACGCAGCATTATGAGAATGCCATCAAGTTGCTTAACGATGACGAACTCAAGTTTGAGTATTTGGATCTTCTCATAAAGGTATGTAACGACGGACTGCAACAGTTTATTTTGGTACCTACTTTGTTTCATTTATATCTATAACTAGCCCGCGGCTTCGCCCGCGTGAATATGCCACGGGAACAGTGCTTTTTCCCGGGATGAAAGGTAGGTACCCTATGTCCTTCTCCGTACTTCTAACTATGTGTATGCAAAAATCCAGGAAGATTGGTTGTTTAAGCGTCTAGTTACTTCTCGCCGCAATGAGTTACGTCTCCGTTTTTAATTTATTCTTAAAAATTCAGTATCCAGTCATTCATTGACATTAGTTAAGTAAAGCGTGAAGGGGGTGCAAACATATAAATAAAATAACAAACTCACTTTCGCATTTATAATATTAGTAGGAATACAGCTAGTGTAATAATAAGGAAATCAGACCTTATTCCAATGAGACTAAGTCTCTAATTGCATTCATGTTACACACTGACATTTAATTTCATAAAACCAGAAATGATGACCACACTGCGTAACCTAACCATGCCATAAACATAAATCCTAATTGTTTTTCAGCTAAAACAATATGACAAAGCAGACTCAATAATATCATCTGAAATAAATCAATTATACAACAAAGATAAAGATGTGAACACACTGAAACGCCGCGTGCGCTACCTCACCACTCAAGCGAAAAGCCGTCAATTAAAGAATCCTAACGCTGGCAACACTCATCTGATACTCACGGAAGCGAAAGATATACAAAATAGCGTCGTGAAAAGAATTGAGATAGACTCGAGAGGAGATGTTCAAGAGGAGAAACGGATTCTTTCGGAAATCCTCTGCTCTTTAGCGAAAGTAAAGTCGAGTAAGGAACCGGCGGTTGCGGCGAATCTGTACTCGGAAGCGTTGATTCATTTGCCTAGGGATCCCAGTACGCTGTTATCTTTGGCCAAACTGTACGCTGATGTGAGTATTTTTATTTATTACTAGCCTGTGCCTGTGACTTCGTCCGCGCATATCTCAAGTTCTAATTGGCGAATCAAGATGAAACTTACGCCAGATTTTAAAGTTATACCTTCTATAATACAACAGTGAAAACCGCATCAAAGGGGTTGTTGCACAAAATGTATAGGGAGTCGGCTATATCATAAGCACCTGTCTGAACTTTTCATTTTTGGGTCAGTATCAATGCCTTATAAGTAAATCCGATAAATTCGTAGCCATTCTATGGTACATTTAGTCAACAAAATCGTAATGAAGGTTAGGCGAGTTCCGCCAAAATGGCCGACATCCATTATGATTTGACGTTGACGCGCTTCATTTGACAGTTCTGATTTCCGGTACGTTCAAAAATGTACTTTTATTACATACGTGCCCGCGGGAAAGAATTATTTATTTTATATATTATTCATCTATTATGTGAAATACACATATGTTTTTGTGATATTGCATGTAACATGTGTTTGGAAAATTTACTTTAATTAATTTTCTAAAATGTAATGGAAATATCGAGCATGTATCTGATTTTCTGTATCATAATTTCTGAACAAACGTACGGGCGCCATGTCAGTATCGCCATTATACGATATTAAATGTATTTTTGTACCATAACAAGATAACGAAAAAACAAATATATGATGGTCTTAATCGGTTTTTGATATTATTTCTGATTTTTGGGGAACTGCTCATGATATAGCCTGCTATACAACATGCCCTTTGGTCCAGAAGTCTTTGCGTGATGCGCATACAAACATACAGATAGAAAGACAGTCAAAAATTCTACAAAAAATGGTTTTGGCTTCTATTGGCCCTATGAAGACCCCTCCTAGTTTTATTTCTTAAACATCTTTGTACAGACACAGACCTGTTACAGTTTTATTATATCTATTGATCTATTTAATATTTAACAATCCGGATTGGGCACGCGTGGTGGGTTAATGATATAACCTCCTCATCCATTATTTAAATGGCTGCATGATCATGATGAATTACTGACCTTCAGGCACTGCAAAAACAAGGGTTTCGCTACCAAATCAACAAAATATATCTTTTTTACGACCTTTTCTAAACTCCATTTATTCTTAATTGTCTTATTATGTAAACAATTTTCACAGTACTTTTTGTTGAATTTTGTTTAAAAATAAATCAAATATTAGTTCAAACCTAAACATTCTAAAGTAAAACATTTATTAACCACGAAAGTAATTTCCTAAAAAGTCTATTTTAATTTATATTGTTGTAAAATCATAAAAAGACATGATAAGATTGTTTACATGATAGGACAATTATGAATAAATGGACGTTACGATTTTTGTGTCGTATTATTTGTGGAGTGGACGATACAATTAATTCTGAGATTTTTTCAATTTGTATTTCAGATGAACCACCCTGAGAAATGCGAGCAGACTTGCGCAGTGTTGTTGAACACCGACCCCAATAACGAGGCAGCAGCTGTCATGATGGCTGACCTAGCGTTTCGAAAGGTAATTACACTTACTTACTTCGGCTGACCTAGCGTTTCGAAAGGTAATTACACTTACTTATTTCGGCTGACCTAGCGTTTTGAAAGGTAATTACACTTACTTACTTCGGCTGACCTAGCGTTTCGAAAGGTAATTACACTTACTTACTTCGGCTGACCTAGCGTTTCGAAAGGTAATTACACTTACTTATGGCCGGTATACACTTTGATTAGTGATTAGTGCGAGTGGCTTGTTTAGTGTTAAGTGTTTAGCAAAAAACACGTCAGGACAGTTTCTGTTTAGTGTTAAGTGTATAGTGATTAGCGAAGTACACGGCTAAACACGCGTTCTATTTTTCTGCGAGTAACTCCTCCCGCGCGTCCCGCCTTCACCCCTCACTTGCACTAAACACTAAACACACGAACTAAACACGTCTGGACATGACTGTTAAGTGTTTAGTTCATATCAACACTGTTAAGTGTTTAGTTTATGTCAACAAAGTCAAAGTTTTTTAATGTAGGTACTAAACACCGCCTACTAAACAGTATAGGACATCACTAATCACTTAACACTAATCACTCTACACACTTAACACTAAACACTAAACACTTGACTAATCAATGTGTATACCGGCCATTACTTCGGCTGACCTAGCGTTTCGAAAGGTAATTACACTTACTTACTTCGGCTGGCCTAGCGTTTCGAAAGGTAATTACACTTACTTACTTCGGCTGACCTAGCGTTTCAAAAGGTAATTCCACTTACTTACTTCGATGGCTCGACGACCTAAAGAGGATCTTGGCCTCCGATACAAGAAGCTTCCACTCCTTCCTGTTCTGCGCCACTTCCTGCCAGTCGGCTCTTTCCTTCCGAAAGGTAAATTTTGTTTACGATTTTCAGCTAGTTATTGCATTCATCATCACTTCATCGACATAGCTAGACATTGCTCCTATGATTTTCAGTTCGATAGGGAGTCTATTCTCATAAATTCCCTGCTTGATCATTTGTATGCAATTTTTTTTAAATGTCGTTCTTTTGACCAAATACACCAGTATACAGGGTGATTTGTAAAACACTAACAACCTTCCTAAGGGTGAAAGTATTCATGAATATGAGCATCTTTTTGTATGGGACCGACTCTGAAATCTCAAAAATAAAATCGGCTGTTCCGTACATTTTTAGCGAGTAAGTATTGTAAAATGTAATTACTACATGTAATTACTACACTAATAGGGGACCGGACATCATTTTTTTAAAACGCTAATTTGAAATATCTCATAATAATAGAATCATCCGTAAAAGAATCACCTCCATAACCAAAGTATATCCCAAGATATAGCACATTTTTAAACGATGCTTGGACCATACCAAAACGCCTCTAACTAAACGTAATGCACGTTTTGCATATGACGTCACGCGTAGAAAATTGACTTTCCCTAAAAGTTTGAACTCTAATAAATTAGCTCTGGAGAATAAACTCGAGCTGAAAAGTCGCAAAATGTGTTTAATTATATGTATTCTATCATAAAATTACATATTTTTAACAATTCTCATACCTTGTCCGGTCCCCTATTAGTTCCGTCCTCACCTCAATCATCCCATTAAAAATGCACGCATTTTTGCAGGTGGATTTCGAAACCGCCCAGCGCCACCTGACGCAGATCCTGTCCGTGAAGCCGCTCAGCTGGGAGGCGCTCGCGCAGCTCATCGAGGTCCAGTGGCGGCGCGGCAAGCTTTCTGAAGCCGATACAGCGCTCGAGGCCGCCAAGTTAGCGCTTGAAGATGATGATGATCCGGGTATTTATTTATCAGTCCAGTATATAAGTATGTATATAGTTTGGTCTGACGAATTGTCGACCTTTGATAGGCGGTGGCAGCAGCTAGTGAGCAATAGAGGTATTGGAGAGATAAGGGGTAGACTTTTGCCCAGCAGTGGAACGTTTTGCCTAAATAAAAAAAAATAGTTTTATTATAGCTAAACTAATGAGCGATTTTTCTGACAGCTAATTAAGAAAAAAAGTTCAGTATAAAAAAATCTCAACAGATGGAGTTTTATTGAAAGCCGAGTCGTAATAATGGCTGTACCTATATTGTGCGCTTTTTATTGTCAGCCAGAGGCAGAAAAAAATCACATAACAGTTTGACAGTTGCACAAATCACAATATTGATACTTTTTAGATGTTTTTTATTAAGTTTTTTTTTAATGCCAATCTCGTGCATTTTTGCGTTTTGAATGGTCTCGCCTTTTAATAAGCGCCACCTATGAATTCATTTGAAACTATTTTTTTTTTAATTTGGGTGTCGGAAAATCCCTCATTACGACATCGATGGCGCTAGATGACTCCGGTATTATTTGAATTACGGATAATTAAAGACCTAACAGTAAATCCAGAAGTTTCTATTAATCCGGTAGTGCGTCTATTGTACAACCTTTGTTATCCAAATCGTCGTAATTCAAGGATTAATAATTTGTTCAACGACAGTCTATTCTGTTTTACCGACGCGTGCTGTTTTACCAATTGAGCTATTCTACCGCCACTAATCTATTGTGAACTGTAGTAACAACTACTTCACTATTCAGCTAAGCGTGGCCTTCGAGTCTCACGACTCATGGCTCGTCTACCCCGCAAGGGATAAAGACGTGATTCTAAATAAACTCCATTTATTCTTACCAGTCCTATCATGTAAACAATCTTACCATGTCTTTTTTATGATTTTCTTCTTCTTCTTCTTCTCTCAGCCGAAAGACGTCCACTGCTGGACAAAGGCCTCCCCCAAGGATTTCCACAACGACCGGTCCTGCGCTGCCCGCATCCATGCGCAACCCGCAATGACAGGATGTTCCTTTTATGATTTTACAACAATATAAATTAAAAAAGCCTTTTTAGGAAATTACTTTCGTGGTTAATGAATGTTTTACTTTAAAATGTTTAGGTTTGAACTAATATTTGATTTATTTTTACCAAAATTCAACAAAAAGTACTCTGAAGATTGTTTACATGATAGGACTGGTAAGAATAAATGGATTTTATGTATGTGATATCGTCACGATATTTTCTAACACAAATTGGAGTTATCCCTTTATAAGGCAAAAGATAAAAAAAATCAAGTAGTTCAAAAATCATTTGTTGTGAATCTTATCACCGATACTTAAGGTTCAATATTTGATGTGAATATAACGGGACTTGGTACCTGAAATAAATGACATTTTATTTATTGTGATCCTTAACACGGACACTCACGCGTGTTGTTAGTCGGAACCGCCGACTAGTTTCGACTTCACACGGTAGTAATTTTCAACACGTGTTTGGACCGTCTCTCCATTTACATTTATCCATTGCCTTTCAAAGGCTCAAATACATAATTCCCCCAGGGTACTACTACTGCCAGGGCATGTACTCGTGCTACTCCGGCCGCGCCAACGCTGCGCTGCGCCAACTCAATGTGTCCCGCCGCGGGGCTGCGTGGGCGCAGCGCGCCGCCACGAGAATGGTTCTATTGTGTCTGGCGCATAATGCGCCGGATGCTGACACCTTCGCCGCTAGTGGGGATGACTCGTAAGTGTTATTATATTACCTCCAGCGCTGCCTCAGCCCAATGTGTCCCGTCGTGGGGCTGCGTGGGCGCAGCGCGCCGCCACGAGAATGGTTCTATTGTGTCTGGCGCATAATGCGCCGGATGCTGACACCTTCGCCGCTAGTGGGGATGACTCGTAAGTGTTATTATATTACCTCCAGCGCTGCCTCAGCCCAATGTGTCCCGTCGTGGGGCTGCGTGGGCGCAGCGCGCCGCCACGAGAATGGTTCTATTGTGTCTGGCGCATAATGCGCCGGATGCTGACACCTTCGCCGCTAGTGGGGATGACTCGTAAGTGTTATTATATTACCTCCAGCGCTGCCTCAGCCCAATGTGTCCCGTCGTGGGGCTGCGTGGGCGCAGCGCGCCGCCACGAGAATGGTTCTATTGTGTCTGGCGCATAATGCGCCGGATGCTGACACCTTCGCCGCTAGTGGGGATGACTCGTAAGTGTTATTATATTACCTCCAGCGCTGCCTCAGCCCAATGTGTCCCGTCGTGGGGCTGCGTGGGCGCAGCGCGCCGCCACGAGAATGGTTCTATTGTGTCTGGCGCATAATGCGCCGGATGCTGACACCTTCGCCGCTAGTGGGGATGACTCGTAAGTGTTATTATATTACCTCCAGCGCTGCCTCAGCCCAATGTGTCCCGTCGTGGGGCTGCGTGGGCGCAGCGCGCCGCCACGAGAATGGTTCTATTGTGTCTGGCGCATAATGCGCCGGATGCTGACACCTTCGCCGCTAGTGGGGATGACTCGTAAGTGTTATTATATTACCTCCAGCGCTGCCTCAGCCCAATGTGTCCCGTCGTGGGGCTGCGTGGGCGCAGCGCGCCGCCACCAGGTCCTACTGTGTAGCGCACAATGCTCCGGATGCTGACACCTTCGCCGCTAGTGGGGATGATTCGTAAGTGTTAAAATATTGTTTATCTAATCCTCCTTCAGTCATTGCTTATGACTGAGGATCGTGGTCATTATATGAAATGAAACACACACAATGACTATCTTGCCAGTGTTAATGGAATGGTTTGCCATTGCCTTCTCCAATTCACACACTATCTGATGATCATCAACCAGGTGGTTTACTCACGTTGTTTTCCTTCACCGGAAGCAGACTGGTATACAATCTCATATAGTATGGGCAGGATTTGGTAAGGTAGGGCGCCCTACCACCACCGCTTAATTTAACTAATAAATAACCGAAATAGTTTTGACTAATTTGCTTTGTCGCCTTGGCACTTGCGCTTACTTTTAGCTACATACAATAACGCAACTACAAAATAACGCCTCAAGCGCCATTCTGGGGGTCTAAAAAGCACTAATCACTATATAATCCATTTTCCGTTTAGAAACCTTATCAATAGTCTTATAAGGTTCATTTTTAAATATTTAGGAACCGAGAAATGGATCATATTCTGAATTGTCAACGTGACCTTTTTAGACCGCTGTTCTCTCGCACCCGCTTTGAGATTGCTTTGCTTTTTAGTCAATGATCTGAAAACTTGTCTTTTACTCATTAACTGATAACAGCACAGATTTATCTTCATGAATTTTAGGCATATAAAAAAGCCACTTTGACGAATTAGAATACGATCCAATTCCTATTTAATAATGAACCTTATGAAACCTCTTATAAGGTTCATTTTAGAATATTTAGGAAATGGATAATATTCTGACTCTGTAAAGTGGTCTTCTTAGACCAAAAGAATAATGAGTACTTTTAAGTTTAAAATTATGGCTTGAAAAACCAGCAAATATATTAAAAATACACAACAGGGACACAAGAACGCTAGCACTACGGACGGCCGAAAAACTCCTAGTGGAAGTGGCGTCGACTGAGCGTAAATCGCTTCAAGCGCTTTTGCAACTGGCGATGAGACAGAAACCTCAAGCGGAGAAAGTGCTACAGGAGCTACTGCCGCTGGTCACCGAGGATACTTACCAGGATGATCCTTATTTGATACTGGCCATTGCTAATGCGTAAGTGCTTTTGTTTTTAATTTTTGAAACGAGTGTAGATGTTTCTTGGTTTCTTCAGAGTTAAAAATTGGAACCTTAAGTCGATGTATTAAAGGTTATGCAGTAAAGATGTCGGTATGAATTTTGTAATTTTTTAAACAATTGGACTTCAGTCGAAACTGAGGAATGCCTTTTTAAATATATTTTATTGATCTGTAATCTATTACAGCGGCTCGTTGAAAAGGGTTTACATTTTGCTGCACTTCTTATTTAAAAAGTTGCTCGTTGAATTACGTCACTAAAGTCTTGTATCCACTTGGCAACATGGACGCGCAACATATGCTATCTTGCTAACTTTAATTAACCCAAATGAAATAGCAATAGTTTGTTTGTTTGTTTGTTTGTAATAACTTTATTGCACAATAACATAAATACAATAGATACTAATTACAAATCCAGAAGATGGCAACGGCGGACTTATCCCATGAAGGGATCTCTTCCAGTCAACCGGTACGAAAAAATATATATAATAACACAAAGGGCAGAGGCTGTGCAAACAATCAATACAATACATACATTTTATAGAAATTAATATATATATATACTACTATTAAACTAAGATAGAAAGAGTAATGAAAGTAAAGCTCAATAATACACAATTAGAAAAGAGGAAAAGGGGAAAAATAAAAAAGAAACAAATAGAAAGTCAGGATAAGGAAAAGGATTTTGCAACACGATTTTTAAAGGAGTCAAGGGAAGGTGCCATTTTGGTGTCAAAAGGAAGAGAGTTCCAAAGGCGAGGTGCTTTGACAGAGAAGGAATTCGAAAAAGAACGCGAAGAGAACTCAGGTGTGGAGAGGAGAAGCTTATTACAGGAGCGCAAGCGAGAATCAGTGTGATGAAAAGTAAAACAATCACGAAGGTAATTAGGAAATGAAGGGTTGAAAAGAACATTGAAGAGAAGAGAAAGGATATGCAGGTTACGCCGAGCCCTAATAGGAAGCCAATTCAATTTATCTCGAAACTCAGATATGTGGTCATATTTACGGAGTCCAAAAATATACCGGATGCAAACATTTTGTAAGCGTTCTAGTTTATTAAGAAGTTCCTGAGAAGGATCTAAGAAGGCGACATCAGCGTAGTCAATGAGTGGTATGATTAGGGAACGAGCCAGCATAGTTTTAGTTTTAATAGGTAAAAAATTTTGCAGTCTTCTCAAAGAGTGAAGAGCAACAAAAACCCTACGGCTCACCTCGTTTATATGGGGAACCCAAGACAGGGTGTCGTCGAAGATGACTCCCAGATTCTTCACTGTTGGAGAAAATGGAATAATAGTGCCGTCAAGTTCGATATTAGGAATAGGGAGTGATTTAATTTTACTAATAAAATGAGGGCTGCCAATAATAATGGCCTGGGATTTTTTGGCATTGATAGAGAGGCCAAAATTGCGAGACCATTCGGCAATAACGGCCAGGTCAGAATTAATGGTATTAATGACGGAGTGAAATTCTTCGAAAGGGGCTGCTGAATATATTTGCAGATCATCTGCATATAAGTGAAAGGACGATTTTAATAAGGAAGTGATACCATCAATAAAAATAGAAAAAAGGATAGGAGAGAGGATTCCGCCCTGAGGCACACCAGCAGCTAACTCACCCCAGTCAGACCTAACCTGATCAGCTCTAACAAGCTGATGTCGACCCTGCAGATAGGAGCGAAACCATGAGAGGGAAGAAGGTGAAAAATTAAGAGAACCAAGAACCCCAAGCAGGATGTCAAAGTCAACAGAATTAAAAGCGTTAGAAAAGTCTAATAACACCAGCGCCGAAATTTTCTTCTTGTCAATGTTGAGTCTTAAGTCTTCCGTAATTCTTACAAGTGCCGTGGTGGTGCTATGTCCGGCTCTAAAGCCTGACTGGTATGGACTTAACAACCCATTCATCATAAGGTGTTTCGAAAGGCGCTGCTGCACGTGGTGTTCGATAATTTTAGACAGAAAAGGAAGGATAGAAATTGGGCGAAAATGAGATGGTAAAGAGGGGTTACAAATTTTAGGGAGAGGAATAATATGAGCCCGCTTCCAAGCAGAGGGGAAAACACCAGAGCAAATAGAACAATTGATAATAGCCGCCAGATGTGGAGCGATTTCAGATGAAATTGGTTTAATCATGTCGAGAGATATGTCATCATTACCAGCGGCATTAGACTTGAGTCCACTAATGATTTTTACTACCTCATCAGCAGTTATCGGAGCAAGGTCAAAAGAAGGGCAAGACGGGACAGGTTTGAGTGAAAGCTGAGCAAGAGTAGCATGTTTGGTTGACTGAGCCAGATTCGAAGGCGGGGTACAAAAATGCTTATTCAATTGATTGATATCAAAATTAAAATGAGGGTCCGAATCTTTATCGCTCACACCAATACCACGTAAGAACTTCCACAACTTATTAGGGGGACAGGCTTCAATGTTGTCATAAATGTGCTTACGTCTCGCCTCCCTACAGCGCTTATTACACAGGTTGCGTAAAGTAATAAATTTTTCTTTATTTTCATCGGTACAGTTACGACGAAACTTAATTTTAGCGTTATCTCTCTTAGCCATTAGTTTTTTGATTTCGGGCGTCAACCATGGAGCAGGGAAGTGCATAACCCGTATCTGTTGCACAGGAGCGTACTTATCGTATAAAGAAAGGAGAGTAGAATTAAAAGACGCAACTTTAGAGTCCACATCCGTGGGGGAAAGCACCGAATTCCAATCAATATCTCTTACATCGGCCAGAAACAACTGCCAATCAATTTTACTTAAATTTCGTCTAAGTACAAATTTATGCCTTACTTTCGGAGTACGAATTTTAAAGGAAGCGTATATGAGGTCATGAGCCGAAAAGCAAGGAGCATTAAATTGGCCATGGATTGAACACAAGTCAGGGGATGAAGTGATAATCAGGTCCAGTAATGAAGGCGGACCGTTATGGGGAAAATGGGTAGGATTAAGTGGCAGGTGATGTAAGTCTAACGAATGTAGAAGAGAAAGGAGAGATTTAGATCGGGAGTCATCTTTAACGAGACAGGTATTAAAATCACCCAGTAAAATTGTATGATCATAATTACAACGAAATTTTGAAAGAAGGGATTCTAATGAGCTAAAATAATTAATATGAAGCGATGGGCTGTAATACACGCCAAGCAATATTTTGGTATGGCGAAGATTAATTTCAAGAAAAAGATGTTCGGGGGCATTACTTTCAGGGATAGATTGGGAAAGAACTACAGCAGGAATGTCACTGCGTAGGTAAATAGCAACGCCCCTCCGCCAACCATCTTGGGATTGCCATTCCGAGACAACATATAAGAGCGATCGTTCCTAAAGAGCCGGTAACCAGGAAGAGGATATAAAGTGGAAGGCAGGGAAGGTTTAAGGAGACTTTCAGACACGAGTATAGCATGGACATTGACATTAGAAAAAGTAATTAAAAGTTCGTTGTAATGGGCAGAGATGCTTTGGGCATTTATATGAGCTACATTTAAGTTTTTGCCAAGCTTAGAGAATTTAATGTTTAGGTTATCGTTGAGTGAGTTTTCAACGAAATCGTCACTCAAAGCACTAAGAAGGCTTTCAGAAGACGAAGAGAGGGAAAAATATTCATTATCAGAATCGAAACTGAGCACGTCAGACATTGAGCTTTAAATTCAACAAAGAGTAATGTACTTAAAACAAAAAATAAATAAATAAGTACCTAACCTAACAAAAGGTAAACTAAAACTATAAACCAATAAATAAAAACTAGCCAGCAACTTCATACAGTGAATAACAGAAGAAGGGCAGAAAGTATTTTAAATAAAGCAAATAAAATAAAAAAAAAACAGTTTAAGCAGAGTGGAGTAGAAAAAAAAAAGAAGAAATAGTTAACAGATACAGACATAGGAAATGTCGACAAAATACAGTGTAAAAGAAACAATTTCTAATAGAAATTCAGTAAATACAGTAGATGATGAAATGTAGATAGAGGAAATATGATAAATAGATGCGCATGTACAACATAGTTGAAAACCACAAAAAAGACCGCCCCCAACCAGCACATGATCTAAAGTGTATGAAATCTTTTATTTTAATCTTAAAATAATAATAATTAAAAAAAAAACAATACAATCATGTGCTGAGAACGGACGATGATGACAAAATAAATAAAAAATAAACAATAAGTAAAATAAAACCTTCATTACATTAGAGAAAAATGAAGTATAAACGAAACGCAAAAGGCAGAATGACTTTAATAATACAAACAGAATGACAGCAGTTGTCAATGTCACCACATTGACAACATCTGTCAGTCAAATAAACGTCAAGTGAAGGAACAAGTTGTGATTGTTTTATTCACCACCGTAACTTTTGAAATAAGTTAATAAAAATGAAAGTACCGCGCATACAGACAGATTTAACACAAATTACTATACCTACCTATAAAAGATTACATAAGGCACTATTGCATAATTTAACACATAGAAACTGAGCATAGAAAGACAGGGAGTCACTACAAGACGCGACGGACGACGACAAAGGAGAATTATGTTGAAAATTTACTTCCTTATAGCAGCCCTGGTGCCACGCAAAGGTCTGGAAGCAGGCCGGCTCTTCTGACCGTCCACTGAGGCCGGAACCGACTTATCGGAGGGAGCCCCAGGCCCACTGGGGGCTTTGTCAGGATAATCAGCTAACACCGCCCTCAGCTCTTCCATGGATGTGATTTTGCGTTTAGCGCCATCCGCACACAGTATCACAATCTTGCCGTCTGCAGTCCAGCAACCCCTTACACCCAAAATCTTGCGAGCTTCAATGAAAACAGCATGCCGCGGAGCAGTCAAAAACTCCGATAATGTTAGGCCGCTACCTTTTAGGCATTTCTTAGCATTCCATACCATGTTCCGGTTGGGGCCATCAACAAAACGCAGAAGAATAGGTCTGGGCTTGTCAGCTCTGGATGTCCGACCCAACCTCATGCAAGATAACAATGACTGTGGAGCAAAGTCAGACAACTGCCAGTCATTTTGACACAGACTGAGGATTTTTTCTAATAGATTCTCCTGCTTATCTTCAGTCAGCCCATGGAGTAACAAGAGGTTGGAACGAGACCTCATCTCAAAAGAGTCTAGTGTTTGAAAAACCAACTCTAACTGCGACCTAAGAGCGGTCACAGCTTTCCAGATAAACATTTTAAATGTTTGAAACTCACTTGAAGAGGTGCTGCCACTGCTCTCTACAGGATTTTTCCCTTCAAAAGACGCCATCTTCTCTTCAAACATCTGGGTCATGTCATCCATCTGTTTTCTAAGCTGAGCAAATTGATCCATTGTGAAAGTGAGTTGTATAAGGTGTGGTGCCAGAGGTGATTGTTATGAAGATAGTGTAAAACACTTAAAGGAGTGGTGAAAAATGTAGCTGGCTAATTTAACAAGGTAATTAATACATTTAATTAAGCGAAGAAGGCAAAATATGTAATAAATTAAATTTTACAATTTAAAATAATACAGAGCTATAATAAAAACGTCTGTTTGTTTTCACATCTACCTCCAAAAAAAGTAGTTCTAACTCATGTAAATTGTATATCTCTCTTTAGTCGTATTTCCTCATGACTGAGGGTCGTGGTCATTATATGGAATGAAACACACACAACGACTCTCTTGGCAATTTTAATGGAGTGGTTTGCCATTGCCTTCTCCATTTCACACACTAGCTGATAATCATCAACCAGAGTGCAGGTTTCCTCACAATGTTTTCCTTCACCGGAAATTGTATATACGGAGCGAGAAAGAACGGCATGAGCGTGAATCGTTGCCTAGTGGATACGAGGCTTTATTAGATACTAGCGCCCCGCCCCGGCTTCGCACGGGTACACACATCAATTGTAGCCTATGTCACTCAGGCATAATGTAGCTTTCTATTGGTAAAAAGAATTATTGAAATCGGTTCAGTAGTTCCGTAGATTACCCCCTACAAACAAACTCAAAAACACTTCCTCTTTGTAATATGTATGAAGTATTTTTTTATTTTATTTTTATTTAAAGTCAATTGTTTTTTTTTATATAGGCTTAAAAATAGCACTTATAAATCGTCACATTCTTGTTTTTTAGTTAGTTGACGTCATAAAATTACTTAAAGCTAAGGTTACCACCGCCTCCAAAGCGCAAGTGGAGAAGAGGCGGCGCAACAAACTCCATTGCTGCATTTTTTTTTATAAAAAAATTGAGTGCGTTTGACCTCTATCTTGTCTGATAAAGTATAATTTATATTCATGGTTACAGTTACAATATCATAAAGCAACCAACTCGCGCTAAGAACATACTGAAGAGGACCATATCCTCGATCCCATGGACTCCTGAGAAGGCCGACGGCCTAGAGCGGTGCTGGCTGGAGGTGGCGGAGAACCAAGTGAGCTCGGGCCGCGCAGACGCCGCTAAGGAGTTGCTTACTAAGATACTCAACCATAACAACTCGTGCGCAACTGCTTACCAATACTTAGGTTAGTTTTCAAAACAAATATTTAAAAAAAAATTGTGTGTTTAGAAAGTTGTACTCGTACTAAGTAATATTTTTGAGGTTGTATTTAAAGATCATTTACCTTCGCAGCAAAATAATGATTTATTAAAATAATGATATATCAGCTTTTCATCTGTGGAATTAAGCTATATATTTAACAGTTTATTATTAACAAATTTATATAAGTACTAACTGCGTCCCGGGGCTTCGCTCCCATGAGAATTTCGGGATAAAAAGTACTCTATGTGCTATTCCCGGTATTTTTTTACCCGTGTACTAAATTTCATCGAAATCCGTCCAGTAGATTTTGCGGGATTGAGTAACAAACATCCTCACAAACTCACATCCAAACTTTCGCATTTATAATATTAGTAGGACTAGCATGTTGCAGTGTTATGAAAATTCATCAGACATAGCTGAAAAGAACTATATATAGCCCCTTGCTATCATTATATCATGATAGCAAATAAAATTGATCAGAAATTTGAATTTACTATTTATTTGACAGGCCTCCTAGCGGAAAAAGAGCAGAACTACAAAAGCGCCGCACACAACTACGATAACGCCTGGACACACGGCGGCAAGAGCGATCTCGCTGTTGGCTACAAACTGGCGCATGCGTATCTCAAGCTGAAGAAACACCCAGAGTGTATTGTCGTCTGTCGGTGTATACTCAAGGCACACCCGGACTATCCTAAGATTAAGAAGGAAATACTGGATAAGGCTAGGAGTAATTTGAGAACTTAGCGGAAAAAATGCTTGTAAAAGGAAAAAATGGTGCAATAAACTTAGGACATATTGATGATTTTTAATACCACGTAGACTTTTTAGGTGACCTTGATGCTTTTTAATACGTAGATCTTTTAGGTGACCATAATACTCATACAATGCCTGGACACACGGCGCACTAAGGGGTATTCGACCCAAAAAGTCGGTCAAAAGTCCACATTGACAAAATTAAGAATCTCCAAATACTGAGTATGCTTGAGGGTACCTAGATAAATTGAGCATTCAAAACTACCATCATTTAATTTTTATCTCATTGGTAAGTGTCATTGTTTTACCGTCAACTTAGCAATTTGCAACAAGTACGGAACAAGCGTTGTAAGTGATAAATTGTATAAGTCGCATACATTTAATTATCGTTCTTTAAGTAAATATATTTTAAGTGATTTTTATGATGGATAACATTGAACAAGGTATGTGTTATTTGAATAATTTATATGGTTTGAAATATCGTAAGTCGTTTAATACTTATACTATATTTTGTAAACCGCATAAAAATGTAACGAGTTTTTTCAACAAAATTATATTCATTGGTGTTTTTGTTATGTTGCGGGGTGTTCCCCGGTTTATTCTTTTTTTTCATAAATTAAAGTCACTATTGTTTTATTTGTTTCACAATAATTTAGCTGCCAAAATTTGCCTATTGTATTTTTTTTTTATTTTTTTTGTTGGTACTGTTTTACAAAACAAAGTTACATTATTCATTTGATATGGATTGCAAGTGTTTTTCTTTGACTGGCACTTCTGGAAACTGCGTTATCACGAGGGAATATTTATTTAGAACAGTGCAAAAGCAGCCAGAACCAGATTTTGGAAAAAAATTGGACTCTGTGGAGAAAGAGATGGTTGATAAACCAACACTTCCTGCAGAAAGGAAAAATCAGTTTTTGAGAATGTTTTCACGTTTAAAATCAGAAATAAAGATCAGATGGAATGCTGCTAATAGAACTGAGAGTATTTTCTTTAAAAAAATCACAATTGGCTTCAAGGGACCGTGGAAATACCAACAAAAAAAAAACCACAAGTTTTGAAAAATCACAAGTGTCTTCAGAAATCACAGGTATTAAATCAATACCTGTGATTTCTGAAGACACTTGTGATTGTTTGAAAGGTTCTCTATAATATTAGAAGTCATATCGAGTGGTTTAAAAATAAATATTGAAAAATTTAAAAGTTTTTGTAACCAGACAGCAAAGTTATACGTTGAGCTCGGATACCAAGGGTATACCCTTGGTATCCGATGACACCTACAGTACACAAAATACTATTACACGGACCTCTTGTGATTGAACATGCTTTATTACCTATCGGAACTCTTTCGGAAGAAGCAGCTGAGGCGAGAATGAATGGCTTGGCGAGGAAACTTTCGTCAATTTCGTCTCAATTTTTACACGACTGACCAAAAAAGGAGTGTTATGTTTTTTAGGGTTCATGTATGTATGTATGTATGTAATTTCTTTATTCCACCATAAGTCCTGAACGGCTTAACAGATTTTGATGTGAGAGGTATTGTTAGATTCCTTGCATTGGCCCGAATGACATAGGCTATGTAAGATGTCAGTCGTGTTTTTTATTTTTAAATAATTAGCTTGTTCACGAAAGTTTTCTTGAGAGCAATGTAACCAAGATGTTTTGAATAGGTTGCTTCTTACATCTGACCTGTTTTTAAGTAGCATACGACCGAAACCACCAAAAAAATTAAAACCATTTAGTGTAGCGGCTAGGGAAATGTTAATGGCAAGTGAAGTTGAGATCCTAACGGAAGATGAAACTTCTAAAGATTTGGGTGATAACACTGATGAAAGTTGTGATTGATTTGTATCAAAGTTCAGTAGGTAGTTCTCTATATTTCCTAAAAAAATGTATAATGGATTATAGTATTTTTTTTTTTACTTTAGATTTTTTTAAATTAAAATTTAGCATATTTTTCTTTTTTTTTTTTTTTTTCGCGGCAATGCTGTCAGAAAAAAAATATTTCAATGTAACTATATGTATTTAGGACTTATACATACGATAACACATTAAAATAATTTTGACCGACTTTTTAGGTCAAATACCCCTATGTGCGGCGGCAAGAGCGATCTCACAGTTGGCTACAAACTGGCGCATGCGTATCTCAAGCTGAAGAAGCACCCAGAGTGTATTGTCGTCTGTCGGTGTATACTTAAGGCACACCCGGACTATCCTAAGATTAAGAAGGAAATATTGGAAAAGGCTAGGAGTAATTTGAGAACTTAGCGGATGAAGAAAAAATGCCTTTAAAAGGAGAAAATGGGGGCAATAAACTTAGGACATATTGATGCCATTTACGTACCTAGTACGTAAATACTTTTTTGGAGTGACCACAAAATTTTTACAATATATTTTTATCGCTTAGTTTCTCAGAAAAAAAAACCCTATGATTTTGCTTATGAGCCTTATGAACAGGGATAATAAGATCTGATCTCGGGGAACAAAAACACACAAATGAAAATAATACTAAACTGTAATGTAGCTAATATGAAATTAACAGAAATGTAGTACAATTACACAGTAATTCAATGTTCGCACAATAAACGATCATGTTTTATATTGTCTATTTTATTTTGTGACTCGATTCGCTTTCTCTTTCTAATATACGTGGGAGGTAGTCTAGTCTCCCTCTTCCTGTTCGAGGATGGTCTTGAAGCAGAATGGCTGGAAGATGTATCCCAGACCCGAATAGAATTTGCTCATGAACTCCACCCTGAAAAGAAATAGGTTAAATTTTATAATGATTTTATTGTTTTTAGATAAAAATCAAAACCGTCAATGGATATCGCTGCGTAAAAATCCTATGACGCGGAAGCGAGTCCGAAGTTGCATCTACACAGGTATAGGCCGGCGAAGGCTAAGCCCCTTTCGCTATCTGGACGATATTTTCATTACTTCTCAAACACCACCAGTCACCAGCCAAGGGCCCAAAAATTCTTTCATAATTCATTTATTTGCAAAACATGAGCTTAGAGATGTCACAAACACAGTGTGGGTGTATCAAAATTAAATTAAATTCATATAATGATATCTTTAAAATTTAAATTATTTCATCAAATTTTTAAAGTCAAAATTAAATTTTAATTGAATGATAATTGAGTTTGATTGAATGAGTCTTTAGTTATTCTATTTATCAGCGTGTGCGATTGAGACATTTTCAACCATATTTCTTGTCATTTAAAAACTCGCTTAATTTATTTTTCTAAATTTTCGCCAATAGAAAGCTACATAACATTATTCCTGAGTGGCATAGGCTCCAATTATCTCCCGTTATATCTTTAGGTATCTCCCGTGCGAAGCCGGGGCGGGGCGCTAGTATAAATATAATTACCAATGCAAACGCAGGGTGTGGAGGAAAGCGGAGAGGCCCTCCATCATGACGAGGATGGCCAGCGTGAACATCGACCAGAACAGGAACGCCACGTACAGCTTGATGCCGCCGATGTAGTTGTCGTCTTTGAGGCCGAATGTCAGTACCATGTTCCACAGTACCTCTGACAGTTCTGCGGGAATTCATAGAATAATTAGCATTAATATCTTCCAAGATAAAGGCAAGTGCCTAGTTTCAGAGCTTACAATAATAACTACGTACGTGTACCTAATAACCTGTCAAAATTGTACTCAACATTGTGAATAAAATAGACGAGACGTAATAGAACGGCACCGTTCGGTATCCGGATAAAATTTAGTACCTAGGGTTGCTGAGGATTCCTCTTCCGCTTCCTCATAATGCGGAAGTTCCGCAATATTTTGAATTCCTCAACCGTTACCGAATCCTCATAAATAAAAATTAAAAATTCCTCTTCCGCTATCGCTTCCTCAAAATTTAAGAGGAATTTTAGAGGAATTTCACTTCCGCCGGGCCAAACGGATATATTTCTTGTGTGCGTGTGTATGTCACTGAACTCCTTAACGGCTGGACCGATTTTGATGAAAATTTTCTGTTTGTGTTCAAGGAGATTCGAAAATGGTTTAGATTCACAATTTGGTCTACTGGAAAATGTTCTTTTAATTAATTTTTGTATGTGTACGGACAGGACAACGTCTGTCGGGTCCGCTAGTATTTATATCCTAATCCTAACTAATAGTATAAATGAGAAAGTGAGTTTATTTGTTTGTGTGTTACCTCTTCACGCTTTATCTACAGAACCAATTTCCTGAAATTTCGCATATATATAGTAAGAAGTACTGAGAAAGATATAGGGTAACAACAACACTTGCACACAACAGTGCTTTTTCCCGAGATGACTGTTCCCGTAGGAAATTCACGCGGGCGAAGTCGCGGGCAAGAGCTAGTATTACATATCATCCTCTTCCTCATCCGCTTCCTCTTCCGCTTCCTCATCGGCATCCTCTTCCTCAAAAAAATATCCTCATCCGCATCCTCCAAATTTTTGCTTGACACTTCCTCTTCCTCCTCCTCTTCCTCATAATCACTTCCTCAACAATCCTAGTAGTCTGCTATACTATTTACCGGAATACGGATATCGGATAATCCCACAACGAGCGCGCTAATAATAATTAATCGCAAGATTTTTTTACATAAAACAAATTATCTAGAATATATTGATGAATATGTCTTTGTTAATCAATTTTCCGACTTATACCTTCATTAGTTTTGATTTTATACTGAAAACAAATAGACAGCAGCCCGGTCAATGCCCACCAGTGGGCTAATGTAAACTGAAAGCGATGGTATGACTTACTAAAAAAAACGCCACTTACCAGCGTGAGCAAGCGACAACGCCCACAATCGTAGATACGAAGCCGTGTGCGAGATGGTACTAAGCACATACTCGATGGTGTGGATGGCCTGGTGGATCATGAGCTCCGAGAACGGTTCCTCCTCGTGCGATGGCGCAGCCTTGGCTTTGCTCTCGGGTTTGGGTTGGGGTTCCCCGTCGATTTCGGTTTGCTCTTGCATTTCTATGCCTTGGTTCACGCTGCCGTTCGATTGTTCCGGCTGGGGAATATTGTTATGTAGTGGTTGGTTGAATTAAGACAAGCACCCTACTTAACTTTAATAAATTTGAACAAGATAAATAATTATTGATTAAAATATTTGATCACATGGAAGACAATGGGGGAGACCTTTGACCAGGAGTTGGGACAATAGAGGTAAAAAAAAAAATTATAAGAATTCTGATTACTTGACAAGAGGAGCTAAAAGGGGTTATTCAAAAGAAGGTGAAAAGATTTCATTACGGCCCAAACATAGCGAAATAAACGTCCAAATTATCGAAGGTAAGTTCGCACGGTTCAAATCTACGGAACCCTGGCCCTTGAACATGAACTATTGTAATGTTATCATTACCTTCTCCTGGTGTTTCTTCTTGCTGGCCATCAGCAGATAGAGCGGCTTGCCCAGCAGCATGACGGGGATGCAGCACAGCGCTATGAGCACGAAGATGCGCTGGAGTGAGCTCTGGCTCTCGAACATGAACTCCTCGCAGCCGGGCTCGGGTTCCGTACTCGAGAACAGCATCATGTTGATGAACAGGATAAGGACGGATGGCGCGCAGCCAGGTTGGAACGCTTGTTCTGCAAATTTATGTACAGGATAAGAATGGACGGCGCGCAGCCCAGTTGGAACGCTTTTTTAGGGTTCCGAAGTAAACTAGTAACTCTTTTCGTCATGTCTCTCCGTGCGTCCGTCCGTCTGCAGTTTTACTCAGAGACTTCTAGTACTAGAAAACTGTAATTTGGTACAGATATACATATTTATTAAAAGGAGCGAACTGTAATAAAATTATGAAAAAAAAAATTTTAGGGGCCTCCCCTACACCTAAAGTTGGAATCATTGAAAGGTCGGTGTGTGTATCATTTGATAGATAGATCTTTTAAAAATATTATGAGCATGTGAAGACCATTTTTTGTTTTAGGAAACCGTTTTTGAAATATTTAACTTTAAAGTGCTAAATTTTGTTAGGTATACAAGGTGTAACGGAAAGGGTATATACAAAGTGGAAAGATTCGTTACCGTGGGTAGATCCTTTATGTGAAGTTTCAGATTATTTTCAGTACTTTTAAAAAGAAGTGTTAAAAAAATAAATTTAAAACTAAATCTGTGCTATGTAAACAAACACTGCACATCACTATTCAGGGTATTTCAATGTCAAGGTTCCCGTTGCACTGCTCACACACAAATCACAACACAAATTATTCCATCTTCTCGGTTACTACGAAAACCTGGGTACTGTGCGACAATGGTTATAATGAACGTGGCGAAAAAAGGAACTAACGCCGCCATCTTGATGAACGTAATTTTTAACAACTTTGACAACGTGTTCTCCCATGTGTGGTGTCTCCAAAAGTGGTGATTACCATGACGACATGAACCATGTCAATTTTTTTTCTTTAACCATGTACCTTTTATGTTTAATTATTATAAAATACGCGAAAAAAAACAATTTTTGATTTACTGCTATTTAAGGAGATTTTATTTAAATGGCAACACTAAAGTCACTGCAGTGCCCCTGACACATTCATTTAGAGCCTTGTCGCACTGTACTTTGCGCAGTATTCGCTTTTCGTCACCTGAACCCTGACGGTTTTCACCAATGTTCTCACAAAGAAACCGCCGACATGTGTAGAGCAGCGGCGGGAAGTTTTCAATTAATTAATTTACTTAAATTAAATAATCATCGTAAAAAGAACCATTCGCAAATCGATTTTCAGCGTTTTCGTCATGTTTTTAATTAGAAATCAAATATCTCGCATATATATTTTTGACTTTGACAAATCAACAAGTCAGGTGTTATAGTGACAGTTACTTTTTAATATTGGTGCTGTGCTGCCAGGTATATTTTCGGAAAAAAGGTCAGTCTCGTCTTTTATTAGCCAAACCCACACCACCTTTTTGATTCGGCCGTCCTAGTACAAAATAAATAAATATCCTAAGAATGCCATGTGCTGATAAATAGGATATTTTTCCGAATGAACCTCCCATTGTTCCATGGATCTCTTGTATTACTTTTAATTTTGTCAAGTTCCATATTTTTTAAATTTAATTTTTGAATAGGTACCAGGATTTCATATCAGCCTAACAAGGTGGAAGCGAAAGCGACCTCTTTTTTAGAGTTCATTTGAAAATTTGACAAAACCTTTTTTTAACTTGTCAGAGTGTCAAATCTTCAGACATACAGAAAGTGTTATCATGGTGTTATCATTTGCAAAAAAAGAGTGTGGAACTTCTTTCGCAAATTCTAATTTATAACAGTACCAGGCAGTTCCAAATCCGAAAAACATGGCGACAAAGGTTTGATTTTGAAAATAAAAAGTATGCCATTCGATAGAGTTTTAATAGAACTGCAACTTTTGTTCCACATGTTTTAATATAAACGCTAAATAATTGAAAAATTCTTTTGCGTAGAAAATCAGTGTATGAAAAAAATACTATTTAAATTTTTTTCTCCGTGCACAACAATAATCCAACATTCAAACCTATCAACGTTAATTGTACCCAAGGTCCTCTATCAGAAAAAAATACATAATGTACGGTCACCCGCGGCCTTGGCTCCAATCGACATTTCAAAGTTTCATAGTTTCTACGTACTTATTAAGAGCTTGTATCCGCATATTATGATGGCAAAGATCGGAAATGGATATAAAATAAACCCAGCTTAACATTCAAACCGTTGTCACAATTAGCTCAATCGAAATGGATATAGGTATTTTGTTACACCTTGTATATACCTAACGTAATATATTATGTACTTATACCTAACGCAAGACACGTAAGAAAGTTCACTTAAATTTAGCTCTTACTTAGCATGCACATAGGGTTGATACTAGACTGGCAATGAACTTTAACCAATCAGAGTTTTGCCTCGGACACTTTTTGAGCGGACTGGCTGTCTAATAAGGACGACTGGCGTGGGGCATAAGCACCCCCCACCGATGCAAGCGAGCAAAGAGCGGTGCGAGGCCGAAAGTCGAGCCCTTCGTATACATGGATGACTTTTTTGTGTCATCTCAAACTTCCGGTAAACCGAGGGCTGGGAGGCAGGAGGCGAAACCGAAGGCCGAACCGAAGCATTAGCCCGCGAGGCCCAGTCCGATCTACGTCCAGGCGAGGCCGAAGGCCGAGCTCCGTCTCATGCCCAAAGTATACATGGATGACCTTCTAATTTCATCTCAAACCTCCGGTAACCAGCCGAGAGGCCGAGCTGCGTATATGAAGCCAAGAGGCAACTTCGAAGGCCGAGCCCTTTTTCCAGCCGGCTTAAGCGAGGCCAAAAGCCAAGCTTATGCCGCCAGCAAACCCGCAGGCCGAACTGAGTCTCATAGCAAAAAGCAAAAACCAGAGTAGCTTGTCGGCTCTTCACCTAATTCAAACCGACAACCTATCTATGTAGATGACTTTTTGTCTACTTCCAAATCATTTGTAATCATTTCACTGTAAAAGTAAAATTGCCCTGCACAGCATGCGAGGTGCTTGCACCTCGCGCCTCACGCAACATCTAGTTATAAATATAATGCTAACCAGTGTTGACGGCGCTGTAGACGATCCACTTGTAGAACATCATGAACACCATGTACGCGAACAGCAGGCACAGGAACACCACCTGCGGCAGGAACTCCAGGAAGATCGAGAAACGGCGGCGGAAGAAGCTGGAACGTTAATTTTTTTTTATTAAAAAAATTTGTGCGCTTGACTTCTATCTAGCAAAGATGAGATCTAGTGTGGTACAAATCTCGCACTTGGCCTGTTTTTTAAAGAGAAAAAGAGAAGTGTCTCTTTTTTTTAGCTCGCTACATCGTAGACCTCATCCTCGGGCAAGATTGTGGTCAAGAGCAAACCCATATATAATAAAAATAAAAATAAAAGTGTTTTATTATGTATTTTTAACTGTTTGTCTATTCTATAAATTTGTGACTGGAAAGATTTTAAATTATGTTTTTTTTTATGATATTTTGAATAAATGGGCGTAACGCATAACACCCTGGGTTCCTAAAAGTGGTCGACATCTGAGAGGAAGGCCAAGGAAAAGATGGTGCGACGACCTTGACGCTTTCAAGCTAGTTAGAACGTTGCTACGGACAGGGATAGGTGGAAGCAAGTGGGGTAGACTTTTGCCCCGCAGCGGGACAACGTAGGTTAATTAAAAAATATATTGAACTAGCTTTAGCATGCGGCTTCGCCCGCGTGAATTACCCACGGGAATAGTGCTTTTTCCCGGGATGAAAGGTACACTATGTCCTTCTCCGTACTTCCAGCTATGTGTATGCGAAATTTCAGGAAGATTGGTTCAGTAGATAAAGCGTGAAGAGGTAACAAACAAACAAACTCACTTTCACATTTATAATATTATTTAGGATTAGGATAACACTCACTTGAAGTTGACGACACTCATGCAGACACCGAAGATCATGTGTACGACACCGAAAATAATGGACAGCTTCATTTTGTACGAGTTCAAGAAGATAATCTTGTTGTCGGCCGTCTGAAAAATAAATAATTCGTTATAGTTTTTATTTTGTAAATTTTATAGGTTTATGTCGAAGTTTACGGGAGAGACCTATGTCCATATGGATTTCTTATGGCTGAGATGAAATGATGATAATTAGGGCTTTTGGACCTGACTACTGAATAACAAAAAAAAAAAATATAAATTCTTGAATAAAATATGGCTTCTTCGTCATACACACACACACACACATTGTAAACACAGCTTGTTAGATTTATGAGCAATGTGATTACGCTCATTAGGTCAGAATATTTTTTTTTTATTTAATCTAATCTAATTTAATCTAATTTCATAGTCATTTAAGAAAAAAATGGACGATACCACTAAATAGGCGACTAGAGAAAATGTGACAGCAGTATTCTAAACATTTGAATTACAAATCCCTTTAGCAAATCACTGACTTACCTGCCAAATGGGATCAACACCAATGAAGTAAGGTTCGCCAGAATAAGCATACTTAGGGTCCAAAGTGAGAGCTTCATTATGTTCCAACGTCTCATTGTCGTAAGGTATATTCCACGAACTTCCGAAGATATTCATGGACTTGGAGAATATGTCATTGTACATCACTCCTGTGGATAGAAAGATAACCATTTATTGCATTGGTAACCAGTCACTAGGCGACTATTCGAAACTAGCTCTTGGGGCACGCCCCCCCCTAAATCCGCTACTGCTACAGCACATTGAAAGACATGTTTCGACATTCATATTGGAGATCTATGTAATATTTCGCTAATAAAAACCTCTCTGGTTAAAACGTTTTAAAATAATACTACAAAAAATGTTTAAAAATAATACTCTGTCCGCAATAAATTCGAAAACTACTAGACGGATTTTCAAGCAGTTTTCACTATGGACGGGATATATAAGATATTACTGAATAACTCTCCATTCCATCAGAGAGCCCACTATTCAGCTAAGCGTGGCCTTCGAGTCTCACGACTCTTGGCTCTGTCTACCCCGTAAAGGATAAAGACGTGATTCTATGTATGTATGTATGTACTGAATAACTTACGCGAGCGAGGACGCGGGCAGAAGCTAGTATTTGCTAATAGATCACCTGTATACATGGAGAAGCAGCCCATAAGAAGAATGATGTAGCGACCGGCGAAGAAGATATTCCAGATTTCGTTGTTGGATTTCTTTGCGGCTAAGGACACTTCTTTGCAGACCATCCAACCGCCAAAGAGGGCCATGATGGCTCCGTGGCCCAAATCTCCGAACATCACGGCGAATAAGAAAGGGAAGGTGATGATGGTGTACAAGGCTGGAAAAAATACAAAAATTATGAGTATTAACTACAGAAAAAAAAACTTTTTTTTAGCTTAGATAGAAGGGGCAGGCATTCTGCAGCTTTTCAGTATCAGAACGCATGTCGCCAGTTTGAAGATTGCATAACGAATAAATAGTGCAAAACGCAAATAAAAATTAACTTTATGTCCATACAATTGTAATGACAGGTTACGCCTTGAAGACCCACTTGCTGCGTCACAATCAAGCGACTATGCCCCATCTATATTTATTTCAGAACTAGCTTTTGCCCGCAGCTTCACCCGCGTGAATTTCCCACGGGAACAGTGCTTCTTCCCGGGAGTAAAGGTACCCTATGTCCTTCTCAATACTTCGAACTATGTGTATGCGAAATTTCAGGAAGATTGGTTCAGTAGACAAAACGTGAAGAAATAACAAACAAACAATCGAATAAATAAACAAACACACTTTCGCATTTATAATATTAGTTAGGATTCTGTGGTATAAACCGACGATTTAATCCTAACTAATATTATAAATGCGTATGTGAGTTTGTTTGTTACCTCTTCACGCTTTATCTACTAAACTAATCTTTCTGAAATTTTGCATACACATAGTACTGAGAAGGACATAGGGTGCTTTTCATCCTGGGAAAAACACTGTTCCCGCGGGAAATTCGCACGTGCGAAACCGCGGGCAAAAGCTAGTATAAGTATACATCGCAAACAGCAAATTTTATTACTACAAGCATTTACGTAGCTACTAACTACTAGCATCTCGGAACGACCACTGCTGAAAAGAAACGCCGGTTAGTTCCTTACCGGGATTGGCCTCCCTGTACGAGGCCACTCCATATGCATCGATGAGGTTCTGGAAACCTCGTGTGAACCGGTTGGTGCGGTTGAAGGTCGGCGGTTCCTCGTCCGACGCGATGCAGTTCAGGAATGACGGGATCGAACTGCCACATGCGTTCTGAAACAATAGATAAGTAAGTAAGTAAAATGTTTTATTGCACCAAAACACGTAAAGGATACAAATTGAGACTTATAATAAGATATCCTAATCCTAACTAATATTATAAACGCGAAAGTGAGTTTGTTTGTTTAGTTTGTTTGTAACCTCTTTACGCTTTATCTACTGAACCAATCTTCCTGAAATTTCGCATACACATAGCTGGAAGTACGGAGAAGGACATAGGGTACCTTTCATCCCGGGAAAAAGCACAGTTCCCGTGGGAAATTCACGCGGGCGAAAGCTAGTTAGCTTATAAAACAAAAAAATCTTAGGTAACACCACAGGGAGGCACTTCATAGAAACGGGGCGTTATTGCTACTTCTACTACAAATGAAACTGTACCACAGGGCGGGAGCTTCATAGAAACGCGGCGTCAAATATACCTACTACTACTACAAATGAAACTGTACATCCGTGAACGCGTCAATGTGTGCGTTAAACAACTAGGGTCGCCGAAGAATTCTAAAATATATACGATTATGTAATCAGGGAGAGAGAGGCTTAAAATAAAACTTAAGTTTACATTACATAAACATTTATTGAGCTTCCTTTTAACAAATATACAATACAAGCATAGAAATGTACAAAAAGACGCCGCGACAATGTTGTATGTTGAAAGTGACAACTCCGTTCGTTCCATTATGTCTGCCATGCTGTTTGATATCAGCGTCTTACTGGATAATAACTTTACTCAACATTTATTCAGAAAGGCAGATTAGGATGATAAGCCGAGGACAAAGACATGAAAATAAAATTTAATTCTCATATGTTGCTCCCATTTACCCACAAAATGGCATATAACGAAAAAATGAATATCTAATGATGTGAAATATTTTTAATTACTTTACTTACCTGTATTCATCCTTCGGAAATTTATAAAAACGTCCTTGGTTTGTACTAGATAAACAAAGGTTAACTGCGCAGTACCTTACCAAAATTAATTTCAATGAAACGACGTTTCTCTCTATCTATAAAAGCGAAACGTAACAGTAGCTTGAAATACGCTTCGCAGCTGCTAACCCTGTTTCATAGTGTCCCTCGATTCAAACGAGCGGGGTTGAAGTGCGGGGTACGCCATATTGCGGGAGAGGCAGGGAGCTTCCTTTCTGTACGTAGTACTTATATTAATTCTGTGACTGTACATCCGTGAACACGTCAATAACACGTCGATGTGTGCGTTTTTATAGTCATAGCGTCCCAATCCGCAAACCAACGAGGGAGGAGTGTGGGGTACGCCATATTGCGGGAGGGGTAGGGAGTATCCTTTCTGTAGGTAGTACTTATATTAATTCTGTGGTAACACTTAACTATAAGTAATTGCTGGAGCCGCCATTTAAGCAAAAATGCTTGTGCCAATACAAAAGAACAAGACACACCCTTAAGTCGATACAAAAATGTCCGAACGTGGTGGTATGAGAGTATAAATAAAATAACGTAAGACATGTTAGAAAGTTCATCTAAATTAAGCTCTTATTCTGAATGCACATAGGGGCGTAACTAGACTGACAATGAACTTTGACCGATCAGAGTTTTTCCTCGGAAACTTTTGTAGCGGGATTGGCCGTCTATTTGCTCGCCAGTTCTTTCGCCACGCTGGCGAGAGCAAAATCAGCCTTAACACCTAAGAAATAAGAGTGAATCTTACCGATCCATCAGCTAAAGCCTTCTGCACATTGGGCAAGTCCGCAGTGGGCACCCAGCACTCGCCAATAAGGCATTTCTTAGTGACGTCCATGTTGAATAAGTTCAGGATGTAGTAGATGGCCTTCATCTTGCGAACCATGATGGACCAGCTCGTCAGTTCTTTGGCCACGCTGGCAAGAGCAAAATCAACCTTAAAGCCTAAGAAATAAGAGTGAATTTTACCGATCCATCAGCTAAAGCCTTCTGCACATTGGGCAGGTCCGCAGTGGGCACCCAGCATTCACCAATAAGGCACT
>CM031572.1:12799608-12818005 GCA_018467065.1 Ephestia elutella
TCTCTCACACTCTCTCTTACTCACAGTGACGGGGTCCTCCAGAGGCTTGTCGAGCTCGGCGCGGCGCAGGAACACGTTCCCGCGGGAGATGCGCCACAGCATCCGCTCGAAGGCGGGCACTCTCTCCCTCTGGACCACTCCCGCCACGAAGCCAAGCCGGCCTCGGTTGGCAGCCTGCTGGCCCGTCTCGTCGGATATCAGCGATCTGAAATACAATCATTTATGTTTTAATACATATAAGAGCTAAGGGCCTTGTAAGTGAGACATAAAATAGGCTTTAGAAAGAGGTACTTAATATTTTTTAGCGATAAAAAAAAGTGAAGTTGATGCTAAAATGGGAAGGCCTAATTTGTATGGATAATGTTGGTTTGTGTGATTATAATAATATCGTAATAAAAATTGTATGAAAACAGGTAAAAAATTGTATTATACGATAGTCTTCTCGGTATGTGAAAATCCATGGCCATGAATGCTTGGAATAATCGCACAAAATAAAAGGATCATTCTTAAGAATATCCAAATTGACCTAACAGCCAAAATAATCACCAAATTCAGACATGAAATAAATTATAAATTATGGTCAAGAAATAAAGAAAAAGACTGACTTCGTGAGTGAGTCCATTCCGAACTCTTCTTGTGCGCTGAAGAAAGCTTCAGTCTTCTCTAGAACGTGGCGAAGCTCCGTAAGCTCTAGGTAGTTTTGTTTCAAGTTCGTGGCGTTGTGCGAAAGCTCGAGGATTTCATTCTCTGTCTTCTCCAAGTGTGCCTGAAATTAAAACATTTTTGAGGATTTCCTAAAATTATTTTTTATATTACGTATGGTCTAAAACTAATTTTAAAACGCTCTCAAATCTCCTGCTGTCTGCCTCTGTCAGACATGAGTAATATTGAGTAAACCAGAAAATACGTCATGTTGCAGATGGACAAAGGTATCGATAGATTTTTTTTTTTATTAAAAATCTGAGTGCGTTTGACCTCTATCTTGCCTGATGGGAAGCAAAGATGAGATCTAGGGTGGTACAAGCAAACTCAAAATATGCCTATTCAGTCTTGCCTTGAAAACCCCTATATTATAAGTGACAGGAAACAGCGACGCGGGGAGAGAATTCCATATCTTGGCGGTTCGCACGATAAAGCAGGAGGCGAACCGAGAGGTGCGATGAGCTGGAACATCAACCACATAAGGATGGAATCCCTGTCCCTGTTATATAGGTATAAGAATATGATCCGGGGCTGTCTTTAACGTATTGATAGTCCTGGGCACCGTTTTAAGCATCTGCAGTGCATTAGAACAGAACTTATAACTTTACATATAACATTATTACAATTTTATAAAAAACTGCTTGTGGGAAGGGAGTCCTGCATCATTCGCAAGCCGACACGTGCCCAAAGTAGCCTGACATTCAATCAATCAATCGAATATATTATTATTTTAGGATGTTTCTCACCTCAAGGTCGATGATTTCCCTAGGATTAGGCGCGCGCGGCGGCTCCTTGACCGCTGGCACGCCGACTCCATCTTTGACCACCTCTGCCTTGATGCGCTCTAGATTGAAAATAGATTATGCAGTTGTAACTCTTACCTCAAGGTCGATGATTTCCCTAGGATTAGGCGCGCGCGGCGGCTCCTTGACCGCTGGCACGCCGACTCCATCTTTGACCACCTCTGCCTCGATGTAGCGAAGCTTGCGCTCCATCTCGTCGCAGCGGCGGACCTCATTGACGAATTTACGCTGGAACGCGTTCACTTCTGCGTTCAGCTGGAGAAAGAAATATGTTTTATAACACCTATTCAATACATGTTTGTGACAAAAATAGGTTTACTTTTTTAATCAATGAAATTAAAATTAATTTTCCCCTATTTAGAGACTAATAGGCACAATTAATTGATAGTAAATTAAAAATTGAAAATATGTCTGACTGACAGAGTAAATTGTAAATAATACTTAGTGGCTTTAGCTACAAATACAAGTAGGTACATAAAAAGGATCTAAGTAATTTATTAGATTATTACAGAAAACGCTTATATTGTAAGGATAAGTTCGCCTTATCTAAGTTTTATTGAAAAATCAGAGTTTATGATTCCGACGATATTTTCGAACGATCTAAGCAATCGCATTAAGAATTATGTTAGGATATTATTATACCTTGACATATAGCTATAACTATATCATAAAGTTGTATTTATTTACTTTGGTTTAAAATTATCTAATCTTCCGTCGTAAATCAAAGAGTATACTTATACCTATTGAAAAACCCACGAACATACGTCATCGCGTCATCTAATAACAATGATTTTCAAATGTTTTTGTTCGGCATTCCTATGCATCCAAGCACACTTGCTGGGTCGAATAGCCCAATTTGATGAGTTGCGTAATGACGTGCATTACTCAAACAAATTAGGCTATTTACACGGGGTAGTAGTTTTACTGTGCCAGGAGCGAGCGTCTATTAAATAATAATTTTCAAACATTGATAAAGGTATCATTGATAAGTGAGGCTCCGCCAGCGGCTAAAAGTATCTTCCGTATTTACCACCTATTCAACCTATTTCAACCCCTTCAAGATTTATTTTCGCAACGAAAGGTGGTCTACGTCCTCTTTTAAGGTCTAATTTTTATGCTTCATTTTTTTCCGGTATCATCAGTATTACACAAATAAAGTGTAAAATAATACATCGGCAAAGACATAAAAGGAAATATTTTAAAAAAGAAAATAAGTTGTAAAAAAATCCCGCAGCATTGAAGAAAACCCAACTCATTGTTCAACTCAATTTATATTTGACTGATAAGTACTAAGATAAGTTTAAATCTGGCTTTACGATGATCATCAGCAACATGCACCATACAAGGTTAGCAAATAATTCAATAGAATTACTATTTAAACACTGCATAAAACTACGGATAAAAAACGGATAACGCATTGCCTGAATAAAGTCCGAGTTTTACGATTCAGAAAAAAACTGACTAAAATACTAGGTGATTACTAATACGCTGACTAAGTAAGTAAGTAAAATTGCATTATTGCACCAAAACACGTAAAGGATACAAATTGAGACTAAATAACGCCTAATGAATATGTTTTGAGTCGTGTCGTGTCGTTAGTCATGAGTTACAGATAAAACTTCGCAAATTAATATGTAAAATGTCAGGTTTACGTTATTGTATTTTTCAAATACTTAGGTAGGTACCTACTTGGAAAGAACTGTATTATCACAAAATAAAAATAACAAAGCTATGTGTTAGTTTTGACACTTTGTATATGTAGGTAGCGTACCTATGTTGCACAACAAATAAATTAGTTTTAGTTTTCCAAGAAATGTACTTTTAAGCTTATTACACTGCGTTACACGGTTTTGGTGCCCCCAAAGCTACTAGGTTTAATTGATAGATCTATATGTGTGGAATATAGGTTACATAATGAACTTCCCCCTATCACGTAAGATTTCAGAGAAAAATTGTGTCAAAAATTCAAATCTATTTTTTTCGCTATAATATTTTGAGACATCATTACAATTAGTAGTTCTATAATTTTTAACATGCTTTATTGCTGTAAATATTATAATACTGTTTATTATTACAGAGCAATTTAATTTTAATATATTTTAGTTTGTATATCCTGAAAAAAAATTTTTGAAAGTAGTGTAAATTTCTCCATATATTTCACGGTTATAGTCCTTGTATAATATAAACTATAACCTAAGATAACTATTAAGTGAAGAAACTAAATTACGAAAATCTAAATGAAATTTGGTACACGGGTGGATAAATAGCGGGATTAGCACATAGGGTACTTTTCATCCTGAAAATCGCACGGGAGGTATCCTTGGGGCGCTAGTACGCCTAAGTATTTTATATATTATTAATAATAGCAGGTAAATATTTCTCACGTCAAAATTTGCACGCAGTATTTACTTACTACAATATTGCATGTTATCAGTAGTGCCATAGTTCTGTGGGCTACGTAATGCCTACGAGTTCAACTTTATGGGCTAACCAACTAATAACTAATTTAAAAGCGAGCCACACAATACTACAAACATAATAAATGTGTAGATATACATACAATGCCCATAGTAGTTGTAGTTATGCAACCATGGTTGTGAAATTGATGTGGGCTAGGAACAAATCGGTCGAAACACGGCCAACCGGTTGGACAGGGCGTGTCAGGACGACTTTGTGGCCAAAATGTACGAGCATCCATCTCTCCAGCGAGCGAATACCTACCTCATCTCATTTACTATTTAAGTTTACTTCTAACCTCGTTAAAATTTAATATTGAAACAGTGTTAAAACTAGAGCCATTAACATTTGGCAAATTCGTTCAAGTTTTAAATGAATAATACCTGGGTATTTAAATATTTTTGGCAGAACTAGATTTTGCCCACAGACTTTTGCCGGAGTTTCACGAATTTCTTCGTATTCATTCTTAGCGCGGAAGATAAACCTTTGTTTAAACGTGTCTACACTGTCTACATAAAGTTATTGTATTTTATATTGTCTTGTAGATTTATTTATATACTTTATGATAGATAGCTCAGTCGGGATAAAACCACATATACATAAGTATAGGTCACTCACTAGTCAATGCACGCATATGCACATTGCTCAACAAATTGTATGAACATAATTCTCGTTTTAAACTAGAAATTGACCTTGGACAGGCTTCTCAAGGTGCTCGCAGCCCACTGTAATGTAAGCTAGATAACCTTCGATTCGGCAAGCAAGGCAAGCCAAGTTCACTGAATATAAACACTTACGAAGATTTGAGGAGGAAAATGGTGCGATTGTATCGTCACCGACAGAGCCACAGAATAAAAATAATTGCATCTTTTAAATAAAAGACTAAAGTTCAATTATTATAAATTCTAGGAGCCCGGTATTAGCGCCCGCATCAAATAATTTAGGTGAATATCGACAAAATGTCTACTAGAAGAAACCTTTAGAAATCCATTTAGAGTAAAAGAATTTTTGTTATTGGATATGGGTTGCTAATTCGTGAAATCCAATTAGTTACACCTCTGTGCAGGTAGGCATTCGTTTCAAGAGCTTGTCAAATTTCATTAAGCAGGTATGTACTTTCATTTAAGTGGAACACCATCTTTCGTGACTCGTATTTAAAATAAAAGAGATCCTAATATCCTGACAACCTGATAATAATAATGTTTTCAAGTATTTAAATATGAATACGTGTGTAAATAATGCTTGTACGCTACAGTGGGTTTGGCTTGGTAAACATTTGGAAAGTTAAAATCTCAGCACACATAGACATAGCAAAGACGACTTCTACTGACGGTCTCAACATTATTTAGACCATCGATTTATATTTGGACAGAGACTGCTGCAATTATACATATCGATGCTGCATAATTTAGACAGGAAATATCGGGATTTATTTATACAAAATAAAGGACGAGCATATTAATGACACAATGTTGATTGGGTGTCTGCGATATCATTATTTTTTTTTTAAATATCCTGTTCTATATATTATTTTTCGTCTCTTACTTCAGTTAACTAGAAGTAACTACCTACTTCAGTCAACTTTTAGCACAATCCTACTAGTTTTAAGTCATGTCTATTGTGCTGTGGGAAATTTAGTTGTGATGGGGAATAAATAATGATGTTCTTGGAAAATGATCTTTTTCAGATTGGCCCGGGTTTTGGATGTATATTTATATTTATTTATTTATAAGGGGAAGGGCCGCTATACCCAATTAAGCGATTGCTCACCCAATAAGGGAATTTTAAACGGCTGAGCTTACCTCCACGCCCTGCATAAGAAAGGCCACTGCCCCAGCAGTGGGGCCATTGAATAGCTGATCTTCTTATCGAATGTGTTATTATTAACACTGGTGTCAGATTTTATTCAAGGCTTTACGACTACCGCCATCTAGTAGCAGAAGCAGTATACACACCAGTCAACTAAACAACCAGCCCATGAGCAGGTTTCCTAAAGATGTTTTCCTTCACCGGAAGCAGGTGGTGGTCTATGAGAAAACTACCATATATGAGTCAGATTGGTCCACAAACTCACGTGACACAGGTCCAAATACTGAACCCGGGCTTTGAATGGCTGATGATGATGATGGAGGACCCAAATGAAGCCAACGATAGCGGTGGAAGTGGCCAAATACTGGTCGAAAAAAATTAATATTTGCCATTTCGACCAGAGATGGTGATGTGATGATGGATGAAGTACTTACGTCTCTAAACTGCACAGTGCCAGCCTCGCCGAGCTCCGATACGGAGGTATAGGCCGCCTCCGGCTGTATGAAGAGCTGGCACAAGGCCATCTCCTCACTTCTGAACATCGCCCCCATCCTGCTTCCCCTCTATGTGTGCCTGGTCCTGAAAAGTAAAAAGATTCTCTATATAAACGTAAACACATTTTACCTATTGTATTTTTTTTTTTTTTTATTTGTGAAGTCTAGAAAGAAAGAACAAATTAATTTGGTGAAATAAACTTGTACTTCTGTATTATGTACAGAAACTTGCAATTTATCCTTGTGCTTTGTTTGTTGGAAAATAGACTAATAAAACACAAAACAAGAAAATTGGAGTACTACCGTAATCGATACGAACAATATGATACTTATTATTGCAATCATTTGTAGTGTATTATTGTTTGTCATAATATATAAAAGGTAGTTACGTATGTACGTACACAGGCAATTGTCGCTAATATCAGCGATTCAAAAAAACCCATTAGTAGTAGGTCATAATCATTAGAAAATCATTGTATATAATGACCTAAACAAGAATAAACTCAGAAAAAACTAATAATTTACGAAGAACATTTCTCAGCAAATACTAATATGACAGGGCTGTTTATTGTCTTGCAGCATTTTGTCAAATGTTCTGTGTAAATCTGTTCTAATAATATTCTTATCTATACTAGTTAATATAATAAAGCAAGAGTTTGTTTGTACATGCTAATCCCGGAGATACCAGTCGGAGTTTGATTAAAACTTTTTGTGTATAGGCTACATTCATGGAAGGCTGTAGGTAGGCTTCAGATGCTGTATCTTTATCCAATCGTGACGTCATCGTGAGACTCGAAGGCCACGATTTGTAGGCTCCATGCATAATAAAACCATTGGCAAAAATTGTTATGTAATGGCAACAAAGGTATATAACAAAATTCCTAAAGCTATCAGAGAGTTGCCAAAAAAGCGATTTTTATCAACATTAAAAAAATGGTTATTGGATCAATGCTTTTATGACATGAATGAGTTTTGGACTTTAAGATAGTATTTTGAGTAATGTTTGACTTTTTTAATAAAATATAAAATAATATAATATATAATTACTAGACATAATAATAATATTTACATGCCATATTGCTGGCGAAACATGTAAGGTCACATAATCATCTCATTAAACACCCATTTTGTACTATGTTTCATGTGAATAAATATATTTCATTTCATTTCATTTCATTTCATTTCATTTCATTTCATTTCATTTCATTTCATTTCATTTCATTTCATTTCATTTCATTTCATTTCATTTCATTTCATTTCATTTCATTTCATTGTATCACCATTCCATATCAAAAGATCTAGTTAATTTCATTATAACGCTCTCTCGCGGCGTAAAGCATTGTACCAGTGTACCTACGTCTACCTTGTCCAATGTCCATATCAATGTTATACATCTGTCAATACAGTAATTATAATAACAATTCGTTCTCGGCCACATCTGGACCTACTTATCCAATACGACACAAGGCTAAGAAAATGATTGCAAAACTTATCGTTATGTGTATACAGATGTCATTGAGTGCCACTTCAATACACGCTAACCTATTTATGATAGACAAATTAAATAGTCACGACTAGTCTGATATTCAGTTAATTTGGACATGTCGAGCCGAGCGTGATTATCAACTTTTTTTTAACGAGTCGTGTGCGTAAAGCATGACGAACATTCTGTTTCTGATTCGGTGCGAAGCGGTGCGCCTTTTAAGGCAAACTATTTTGAACCAGACAATAACATAATTCGTTATGCACCTGTGCTAATTGACGCAGTAAATATAATCACGGAGTATAAAAAAAATGCTGACGATTCATTAATGATGGGCGAAGAGGACATTTGGTTTGCCTTCAAATGCTCAGAATTAAAATGCAAATTACAGAATTTGCATATTTAAAAATAGATGACGCGTGTTTTACGTGTTAGTGTTATCCTGGACATAGGTACAACATACCCACATATACATAAGTCATATTTTCTGGCATTCTAACAAAGTTAAACGAGTCCTACTCATTCTTATGCTTGCTACCAACATGCTACTTATTCTTAACCTAGTTCATCAGTGGACTTACGGTTTACTCGATAAATAAGACTATTCCGATAATCCCAAGGTGTAACCGCAAAAAAGTAAGTAGGTATCATCATTACAATAACGTTCCCAGCCAGTGAAGCAGGAATTGAATTCGCGGTCAAATACAAGGCCGTCAGTTTTTGCTGCTGCGCCTAGCGACTGCGCCATTTTTTGTTCAGCCGTCTTTCTCTGACCGCTGTTGAATTCCATTAAGTAACAGTTTCTATAAAAAAAACTTGGGAAGTAATACAATACAATGAATATTTGAAGTTTGAAATTTTCACGAGGAAAACAAAGTAAGTACCTACCTATTCAGCCAGTGTTTCATGCTAATTTAATATTGAGTGAGTGCATCCATATGCAATTTAATAAACGTTTTCATATTCATACAATGGGCTATTAAAACTTGTCACAGTTCATCTACTGACACTGCCACAGGAAGTTTTATAACCAATCACTCGTTAGATAGCCAACAGTTTCATTTTCAATCAATGGATAAGTAAAGTACTTAAGCTCAATTTTTTATTAATACAACGATTAACACGCAACCATTTATCCACAATAATTAGCTAACCGTTACACGATACCTGCTTAGCTAAGTATTCTAACAATATCTGGAAGTAATTTAAGTAGTTTGAACAATTAGTGCGAAGCTGGACTATTGTCTCACCTATCGACTACTCATACCGTGGTTATTGTTAGGAATGACGTCCACATCTCAATTTGAATAATTGATAATGCCAAAATAAACACTATTATGACGGGATACTAAGATAAACTAGACTACAACGTCCTTGCATGGAATCATAATGTAACAATGATCCTAACATGTGCAATCTTTTATCTAAGTATAATTATAGCGAATCTGATAAATCATATAAAAATAGGTACTTAAGAGGACACGCATGAAGCATAAATAAAATAAATAACAAATAACGAAATCCCTCTATGATAACGTAATAAGTAAATGAAAGAAAACGGAAACAAAATAAGACGTCATCCTGTAAGAAAGAGACAAGAGATTGCTCCCAAAGAATTGGGGTTGTACAAGGATCTTACCTAGGATTACGTTAGTACTATTACTTGGATTGAAAAGGATTGACTCGAAAATTGAATCTGTTTATCGTAAACGTCAATCCGATGATATTAACAAAGAAAGTAATGCCTCTTGTAGTCACAACAAAAAAACAGAAGTAATTAAAGTTGTTAGAGCACTTAGTTAAACGATTTGCTACAATGAGCACGTAATTAGATGCGAGAGTAACGTGCTAGTACCCGTAATAGGACCTAGAAAGATCAATCAAACAAATGACCTTGCTTGCCGTGATAGATTATGTCGTATTTATATTTACTCACAGCAACTAAAGAGATAACGACCATTTTATGAACTGGCGTCTTCTTAGTACTAATAAATATTTAAAATCAGTGTAAGATTTACACTGGCTAATCAAATGTTTCTCAAGACGCCATTATGTCTTGTTAAAATCACAATTTTTATGACCTAATAAAGCAGTTAATAAATTGGTTTATCCTACATGTAGTAACCACGAGAACCTTGAGTGACATGTGCTCATGACAAGTAATCCAGTGAAAGTTTGTATAATGTTGACAAGTTATGAAGGGTCTAAGGTACGTAGTACTTATATTAATTTTGTGTCTAAGGCTAGAAAACTATTATTGCCACATATGCCATTGGTTATATAGGACATCGGACTGTGTTTTTAAGTCTAAATGATCCTTGATGATAGCTCTAACGGTTGCGACAATTTTTAATGATTCCCCTAAAGTTTTTTTTATTTTTTTTGTGATAAAACCAGCCAGTATTTACTTATTTATACTGTGCGACGACAGCAAACCAAACATCGGTCAAACTCGGGTCTTTTCTCCCCAAGGCTAGTAAATACCCAAGCTTGATATTTGGTTAGCCAGTGGAACTGGTTGAACTTGCGCCGACGCAGTCACACATATCATACTCATGCACAGGTAGGACATTCATTGAAGGCCATCAGCCCGTCACAACTGTTTCCGGTTGGTATTTATATCACTTCCGATTTTATCCCTGGGTCGGTTTTCCTCATTTATTTTTTAAACTGTGGTAGAATTTGCCTGTTTGTTGAGTAGATTGGCATGTTTTATACCCAAAGATGTATAGATATAGCCTAGATAGGCTATGTAAAAACATATCTCAGTTTAAGTACATAAAATATTTTCAAAGATTTAGTTGTTGAAACTTTAAATTAGGAAAGATGGTGAATTAATAGTAATTCCTACTCATGTATATTATTCTCAACTTTTGTAAAATAAGTATTATTTAACACTGAAAAAAAAAAAACATCATAAATGACTATAGAGACCACAAAAAAATATATACAAGCTAAAAGTGTAGGCGTGCAGGAATCCTATTCTCCATTGTGTGATTGTTAATCACGCTTCTGTCAAACATCCAAAAAATATAGATATAACATAAATATTTTTCCTGCTTATGATCCCGTTTTAGACTCCGTACTTCGTAATATTGGGCAGGTAAGCCACATTGCAACGTACAGCTTATAAACAATCGTAATGGATGAGGTAAACCGACTATAATTAGAGGAGCGGCCACAGACAAGGATGTTCGATGATGAGATGACTGGCGCAAACATATTATATAGGTTGATCAAAATTAACGTTTGATGTATACGCGATACGATCGGGTAATAAAGATAGACGCAAATAATCTGGATTTCACGAAGCTAAAAGTAATTAGTAGTTGTATAGGCCGCCATGTTTACTTTAGTGAAAATAGATTAAACTATGCAAGAGGAAGGCTTAGCAGAAAAATATATTTTCAAGCGGTTCCTGGTCCAGACTCCAATAGAACGAAAACAAGACAAGATGAAAAGATGCGTTTTAAATAACTAATAGATTTTCGTAGCGCCTATCCGCTCCGGTGGAGACTTGCCTTAATAATTGATTTTAGAAAAAGCGTACGTAGTTAAAACTGCACGATAATAGGTACAAACGAAGCAAACTTTTGATCCTATAGACCAAGCATTGATTCAAAAAATTCAAAATTCTTTATTTTTCTCCACAATCTAAATTTAACAAACAAGGTAGTTGCTATAATATATTGTTTAAGATTGTGAGAGACTGGTGTCTGAACTAAGCAGAGCTTGTATCTCAGTACACCAGCCTCTCCCCACGAGATGAAACAGCGTAAACATAATTATGATAAATGTCTGCAAATGTATGTATACAATAAATGTGGAAAAGCTTCCCATAAACAGAAAACAATGTCTGTAAAAATAACAAAAAAATAAAATTAAAAATTAGAATTACAACAGAATGGGAATAACTTCACCATTATGAGAAATATTGATAGTTTTAGGCAAGTATTAAGCTAATTACATTTAAGTACATCATCACCGGCTTACAAAAGATAACATAGCAAATAAACTGACTATTTTTGTTATCACAAATATTTAAAAAACTAACAAATGTGTGTGCGCCATTCAATGAGTAATGTTATGTCAAAACTGTGTAATAATGTTTATTTTATTCTGAATTCTACATAACTCGAACGACCGGTCGTGGTTGTCATAATACGTATTGTTTTAAATTCATTCGGCTGAAGAAATTACTTTGGCTTCGGCTGAAACATAAAACAAGTTTCAGCCCGTTGCCGATATGATTTATTACTTACAGTGTATTTTATGTCGCTGGTTTCAAAGTTTGTTTCACAGTGTAAATTTTGAACCAATATTTTTAATTCTTAGACTAAACAATGCAGTCACAATCAACATTGGAGCTATGGATATGTAGAGAAAATATTTAAGCTATGTCTGGAGGACACCCAAATATACATTATTGGAGTAGTTTATTAAGGCCCTTACTCTTATTCAGAAGTATCATCATGAATCGGTCCTAGTCCAAACAGACCGAAGCCTCTGTTCCAAGAGGTTCTTCTTATCGACAAAGTTAACCAATTTAAATTTATTTCAATAATTCGTTTTATCCTTTAAATTGTATCCATTCATAGCCTGATCTCATAAAAGTAGGAAGTTAAAGCAATGCTGAGATACGTAGCATAGATGCGAGTTACCGACATCACGTGATATCAATTGGTAAATTCATGGTCAGACAATCAATGGCACAGTACACACAAGTAAGATGGCTAAAATTTCCTTCTTATACAACAACAAAATTCATTCTGTAAAAGGAAGAAGTGAATTATGTTTAAGCAACTTTTGACACTTTGATTGTATTTGGTCTGAAATGAATTATTCTTCCCCTCATTAAAACATCAGGTAGGTAAGTCATGGTGTCTATTTTTTATGGATAGCCCCGAATCAGACAAAAAATAGGGTGATAATATCTGGAGTAAGTTGGACGTCTTCTTGTTAGTTGGAGGATGAAAGGCGGGTTTAGATGATCTATCGGCTATTACACAAGTTGATTTGATCAAATTGCTATTGTCGTACCATTTGTTGCGTCACTACGACATACATTGAAGAGATCATGTTGATAAATCAAGTCACATCAAGTAGTAAGATTTTATCTTTAAATTAGTAGGTTTTTAAATCTTTATTCCTTTGTATCATGTATACTGTGGTTTATGAGGCAAATTAACGTGTGTAGATAGTTCTTTATTAAGTTTTGTAGAAGTTATTTTAACCCAAATTCATGAGAGCAAGTGATCATTAACATTCTTATTTAGAGAATCTAAAAACTTTAATAAAATGATTGACGGGTAGACGTAAACGGTAGGGACAAAATATACAGGCCCTAATCTTGATAAATGTGAACTTGTCAGATAAAACACTTGAAATAAGTTAGTTTAAGTGGGCGTTATCTGGGGAGCTCCGTATCTCGGACACGTGACATTCTCTTACGAGATCTTGAAAATTTTAAACTTATCTCGCGGTAATTTACCTATTGCGAGTAGGTATTTCAATTCACTTGATGAACCGAGTAATCAATCATTACTGATAATGAGCGGGCGAAAACAAATTAAAAATATTCCTACTATAAAATAGTAGGTAACTAGTTAAAAATAGTCCTACTATAAAGGTTTGGTAACGGATTTGCTGGACCTACTTAAAAAGGGAGATATTAGGTAAGAGCATCCATAACCGGCGAGCATGTATGAAGAGAGTGGCGAGTGTAGAGGAAGCGAGAGAGATCTGTAAGGATCGTAGCAAGTGGAAATCGCTTGTTTCTGCCCACCCCAACGAGAAAAGGCGTGACAATATGTATGTACGTATTGTATGCTATTTTTTAAAGTTTGGCAAGTTTGGGTTTCTTTTCTCACTAAATAGGAATATTAAACTAACTTGATGGACTATACTTATGTACTACTTCTTTACTCAGTTATTTTTCAATACACTCCCACCATATCTAAGTGCAAATAAAGGCAAGTCGCTCAAAAGTCGTTCGTCAAGCTTTTTAAATATTGTCTTTATAAGGAAGGACTAAGTAGTATCAGTATGAAGCAATCGCATAAAGTGCGAACAAACACAGCGAATACTTTAGCAGAATTCTTAGAAGATATCACTCCTCGTATAAAAACATGCTTCATTAATTAAATAATGAGACGTTGTCGTACGTCACTGATAATTTTTATTGCTACTTTACTGAGTGCTGTAACTTGAAGAATTTTTTGTATTGTATACTACTAACTGTGCCACACGACTTTGCTCCCGTGGAAATCCGAATACCATATAGCTTTCCTAAATCTGTGGCTATCACACAGATTACCTATAAGTTGTAGAAAAATATTGTTTTCTAATCGGACCGGTTGTACCAGAGATAAGCGCGGACAAACAAGCTCTTCAGCTTTATTAAGTAAGAATGGAAGGAAACTTGCATAGAGACAGATTCATTAATGATATACAAAGATGAAGAAACGTAATAGGAAAAATAGTTTAAAAAAATGGGATAATTGGAACGTCATTTGCGCTCTTACAAAATTAGTTTTGGGGCGGGTGACTATTCAGAAGAAGAAGAAGAATACGATATTAGGATTACAAAACTAGAATAGAATGACAACGGGATCAAAACTGATGGGAAGAAATAGAGGAACACAATAAAACAACGAAATAACGCGCATAGGAAGACTCCCCTCAATTTTGTGGGTTAAAAAAGAAGTGCTGTCTTCAATAAGGGTCTGAAATGGGCGATTTAACAACTTATTTAATGTACAGTCAGCTGCAGAGAAACCTAACCCCCCCGATATAGGATTCGGTCAGGTATCACTACAGTTGACTGTACCTATACGTACGCCTACGAAGCATGCGTTTTTTATTGCCATGATATGACTTTAATGACATTAGTAGGATACGAGCCACGTCTAAAGGACATTTCGAGATATAAGTAATGCCATATAAGTAAAGTGACCTTTTGCAAGCAAGTGTGACCTTCTACCACCTGAGTGAGGACTAAGCAGAACCCACTGGTATTTAGGTGACCGCTTTTTATGGCCAAACTCGTCTGTTACATTCAAACAAATGGACTTCTCAACTTTAAAAAGATACCACAAAACGAGATTACAATAACTTCACAAAGGAAAAAATAATATGAAGCTATCTACGTTTGAATACTTTAAATATATACTTTAGGTTTGCTTTCTTTTTATATTTAGAAATATAAATTAATAGAGAATGAAATAACTAAACACTTGAATAAATTTTTAAAGCCAAGGGTGCGCAGGTGCAGAATAGTGACAGGACAGTCTTTAAGCATGCAAGACCGATTACCGGAATCATATTTAGATATTTTCAAAGATTAATTATAGATTCTCATGAACTATTACAATATATTAATAGACCATGGATTTTCCATTAATAATAATCTCGCCAATGAGTAAACATAGTGATTAATTAAACATACAGCACATAATAAAATTTCAACAAAATTACGGAGATAATGACGAACACAATTTAAGCCAAGACAAGTTAATTTCACCAAATTAATAAGAAATTCCGAAGGCATCCGTTTAATTCGCCGCAGGCTCAGGTATCGCATTCGACGCGCTCTGTTATCGAATGTTACATGTAATAAAACCCATGCATTTGACATGGATACTCACGTGCACAAAAACGAACCTTATAAAGAATGTTATTAGGTTTAATTGAGTTAAAATGAACACACCGACGTACTAAACAATCCTGTTGTTTAACACACGTTAAGCGCGGCGTACGCGCGGAATACAACTGAATCATTCGTTGCCTTGGTTGGTAAACTTGGCAGAGCATGTGATCGAGCTAAAGGATCGGAATCGTACCCAACCAACTTCGTGATGTGATCATTAGTGTAAAACAACACTGGGCCCCTGATTTTTAATTTAAGTTTCGAAGTGACCCATGCAATAAAGAGGGATCCATAGTTATATTCACGTTTGTTTCACAACCAGCCGACCGTGAAAAGTTGCCTGAATTGTTACAATAGGTCATAAACTTATCATAAGAAATAATATGGATGCGGTTGAGAGAACGTGCCTAAGAAAATCCATAGTTTCCAAACAGATATTTAAACTACGGCTTAACAGTTATCTAATATCATCTGGGTACACCAGAACTTAAAGATAATGAGTGTTTACACACATTAAAACTCCAGTATTTGTAGAAAATATCTCCAAATATCATGAACAAAATAAATATCAAGGCAAGAAATTACACAAATAAAGAAATAATGATAAAAAGAACTACTTACGTTAAAAATGTCGTCGGGCGGTTAAATAAAAACCCGCAACAAGTGGCCGTCCTATCGGCGAGTGAATTCCATCCGGTATCAGCTGATGATAAGGAAATGAGGATCTCGTGATCGCGCAGTTGGTAGCACTGCGCCGGCGCAGCCTCCGCCCGCTACCGCTGGCACAAAACAAAATTAGTTACAGATGTGACACGCACAAAACAAAATTAGTTACACAAAGTACGTGGCCAGTTTATAATTTTTGAAAAAAGCAATTCAACTATATGTTCCAGTCCAGGACATAGCAATAGTTAATGCATATGAAGTAAATCTCTCTTTTTATGAAATAAATAATTCAAATTTTCACATTACTATATTATAAATTAAATATTATATACATCATAAGCGCAACCAGATCCACAACACAACAGAGGCAGTTAGTGCATGTATATTTAGATCTAATCTAACCCATACATCCAATTCCATACTCTTTTACGGCTAAACCGCTGGACCGATTTTGAAGAAATTTGGTATGGTTAAAGACCCGGGGTAAAACATATGCAACTTTTTGCTTCAAAGATCAAGCCCCAAGGTGCTAAAATGGGAGGTCAAAGTTTGTATGAAAAACACATATGAAATACTTTTTGCCGCGGGCAGATCCCCGGGCAACAGCTAGTGTTTTATAAAATAAATTACCGATCAAATGAATCGTATAAAAATTAGAACAAACACGGTCTCGTGTGTATGTTCTAACTTTTCGTGGCTTATATATAACTATATCTATACTTCTACGCCCTGAATATTTTATACCGCTGCCCACTTCACTATGAAATGTAAACAATGGGTAGCATTGCTCCGTCACGATTGGAGCCTCACATACGTAAAGCGGGCTCTTCATTCGTGCCGTGAACACCCGCGAACGCCGCGAACCGTGAATGTGGAAGGCTTTCACGGCCGTTCGCGGGCTTCGCGCTTGTTCGCGCCATGTTCCCCGATCGGTGTCGGTATTTGCGCCCGCGACAAAGGGATTTTGCGGCGCGAAACTGCCGTGAACGCGAAGGCATCTTCATTCGCGCGTGAAAACAGAATTGCTCGAGACTTGGTGCAGTGAGGTTGTATTTTGCAAGTATTTTACTGTCAAACGGACGGTGCGTCAAAATGAGTGTTACTTGGACAAACAAGCAGGAACTTATTTTAATTGAATGCTACCATGTGAACCCATCTTATGGGATGCTAGACACAAAGATCATAAAAATAAAATGAAAGTACATGACGCTTGGATGCGAATAAAGAAAATAATGAACATTAAAGTGACTGTGTTAAAAATAGAAGGACAATCTTGACTAGCAGTGCATATTTCGGCGTTCATCCTAGACGACCGCGCGAACTAGACTGTGAACGATCATGAATGTGGAGAGACACGTTTTTCGCGCTGAGATCGCGGCAAATTCACGCCGCGAATTCACGCTGTGAATCATGCATGAGTGAAGAGCCCGCTTAACAGAAACTCAGTTTCTTAAGATTTTTGATGTTTTCATATTACTTTTGATGCTATAAAAGGGGCAAGTAAAATAAACTATTGCAGAAGAATGCATAAATGATATAAAAAGAACTAATCATAGTAGGTTTAATGTATTACGTCAAAATTAAAATATTCTATAGAACAAAAATAAACAGGTTAAGCCACAAAAAGCGATATCTAAAAATAGTTGTATATTGAAACTTTAAGCTAATTTAAAGGTCGATTGGTTTGGTACTTACCTTTGTTTGTCCACATGATAATAGTACAGTCAGCTGAACAGAAACCTGACCCTCCTTAGATAGGATTCGGTAAGATAGGGGTGGGGGGGGTCAACAAATTAAATAAGTATACAGGGCCGCAACTTTAGAAACATAATAATGCTATTGCAATAAAATTTAACAATACAATAGATTTCAATGATATCTATTATAATGTTAATACTATTTTCTGACCTTTGTTAAAGTTGCGGCCCTGTATACCTAATTACTTTGTTGACTGTACTATGATCACACTTGCTTTACCAATTCACAACTTGAGTTTAATTAACATTCGACACGCGTAGAAGCCATAAATGGATCTTGATATTTACACATCTTCGCCGACAGTTTTGCTACGAGTATATTATTTATTCAATTGTATAGATGTTATACTAATTAATGTTTGTCTTATTTATGTAATAATGGATCCACGAATAAATTTGTATGTACTTAATATTTTTTTTACGTCAATCCTTGGAGTCTGTGTGTTTTTTTTTTTATTAAATATGGGTTTGCTCTTGACCACAATCTTGCCCGAGGACAGAGATGAGGTCTACGATGAAGCGAGCTTACCCAGAAGCAGCCTATTCACTCTGGTTTTGAAGAGAGTCAGGTTGTATGT